>SNQJ01S0011350.1:41102-56095 GCA_010110895.2 Picea sitchensis | reverse complement strand
TGTTGGCTGTAATTCTCAGAGTTATTTTTTTAATATGATTGACCCACGTTCTGGTCTATTGGGTTTCCAACTAGACCTCTAAAACTATCGGCTCTCCTGGTAAATTAGAAGGTAACGAAACTGCATAGAGTACATTGCGTAGTCTCACTTGAGATAGTCTTAATGGGTGACTTCAATACTTAGGTGTTTGCATTCTAGGATTGAGTGGAGATCTGTGAATTGTGTGCATTGAGGGTTCTACTTAACATATTAAAGCAATATACTGTCATTCCCAACTATGCATGTAATGTAATTAGCTCATTCATTCATCAGACTAGCATCTACCCATAAACAGTAAAAGAAACACTAACATTCATCAGATAACACAAGTTTTACCATGGTTCACCCCCCCTTGGGATACGTCCACAAATATCTAGCTCTCAAACTCTTGTATTATAGTAGTTCAAAAACTACAGTGTTGTGCACTTTACAACTCATCCTTAATCAGGTCGAGATCTATTATGAGGCAGACTAGATTACACGAGGCTCCTTAGCCTGTGATTTAACCCTCAAGATCTACCCTTATCACTCTCTACAGCTCAACATCTTACAAAATTGGGTCGTATCACAGAGTATTACAACCTAGTTACAAAAACATGACTCCTCCCTTCCATCATCTCTTCAGATTACCACTACTGCCTCTATCTCTCTATCTCTCTATTTATCTATATACATTTCTAGATCGTCATCCACTACAAATTTATTATGAAAAACCTAACCCTAACGTCGTTAGGTCTTCCATGCATGCATGTGTGCTTCTCTTCCTTCCATTTGTCACTTTCCTCGTGCATGCATTTCTTCCCAAAATATCCTTTCTTTCCATTTTGGTCTTCTTCCAACAACCCCCCAACACTCTCATCCCAAGCCACCTAACTCCTATTTGCTTCATCGATCTCCCTTGTGATCGCTTAGAACTTCTCCATGATATTTGTTTCTTGTGTTTGGTCCTGTGCGTTCTTCTCCTTGAGCGCATCCAATATCTTTATTGCAATCGCGTCGCTGAGCATTCTTGCACATTCTGCCTGGGTTTGTGTCATACATGTTTTTGCTTCTTCTTCCTATGAAATCACCTCTGTTGCTCACTCCTCGAATGGTTACATTTGAGCCTCGTGCTCCTTTTTCTACATCTGTGCAGTTATGAGTTCTTCCTATAGTTTCTTCATGTCTTGTGCCCCTTTGACATGCTCCATGATTGACATTGTCTTCTTCCTCTGATTGAGGTCTTGGATAGTTGCACTTATCCTTTCTCCTTCCTGATCCCACTGTTGGACTTGTTGAGCCTCTTCCATATTTGTCCAAAGATGTGCTGCTTTCTCAAACAAGTCATCTGTTGCATGGAATTGTTGTTCTATCTCTTATATCTTCTCTTTCACCTCCTGTTTCCATCGCTCCTTCACTGTTGGTGGAGTCGTAGGTGTGAGTTGCTCTCAAATATTCTTGATCTACTTTTGGTATTAATCGATTGTCTTCATAATATGATAAATTTTATCTTTTCCTGTACGTTTGGCCTTCTGCGCATTCTTTGGGATCTTATTGTAGGCTACGACAACTTTTTTTTCTAGTCCCTGCATGCGTTCCTTCCCTTCTTTGGTATCAAGCTTGGCATACTCGAATACCAATTCTAGCTCATACTAGTTATCATTTACCTACTATAATTATATTGTATCTGTTCATACAAGAGACTGTACTTCTTGTGTAATGATGACCTGAAGTTTATACAAGGCCTTGCATGGTATTCACGATAATACCAGCTATGGTTGTGCCAATATTTTCAGGGGATTCTTCCCCACAATTTCATCCATGCGCAACATGTTGGGTGTGACATGAAATATTGAACTCAGTTGTGGTATCATTTGGATTGTATCCTTCTCAATTGCTCCAGGTGCACCTCCTAACTGTGATGTTGACAAGCCTATTTATATGCTACTTTTGGCTACCTGTGCGTCCCCGATATTCCCTAGGAGTTGTTTCATGTATTCCAACTCTTCTTCAATTATGTCCATTTGGCATGCAATGTTCTCAAAATCCTCGACTGTATGATAGTGGAAAATTGGTCCACCATGTCTGCATCATCCTCTGTGATTGTGTATTATGGAGGCATTTTATGTGCCTTCATCTTCTTGCGTGCACCCCCCATGTGGTTTGTTGGATGCTTACAATGGCCTAGCTCTTGTGGCGTCACACTTGATGTAGTTCCTTATGCTGCCTCGACCTATTTCTGTTGTACCTGTGGTGCCTACATGTTGTTCTTCTTCCTCATCTGGACTTCTATATTTGATGTCCCTCCTTTCGTTTGTTGTGGCTTGTTCTAACCTATCCTTGGTTTCTTGGGAACTGTTACTTCCACAGGTTGTGTTTGTTCCTTCCCTACCTCCTCAGCTTGTGTGTGTTCCTGTCTGACCTCCTCCTCCTCTCTCTCTTCTAATATTTCTTGAGTGAGGATTGGAATCCTCCATTTGTCTTCCCAATCCTTAATGGCCATTTGTATGTCCCCCTCCGTTATGCAGTACCATGCAACAACTTCAAGTTTTATCCTCTAAGTATTGGTGATGGTGTCTTACAGGTCACAAAGATTTACTTCAAATAAAGATTCATTCACTTTCCTGTATTTGGCATCCAAAGTGACTCCAAGCGATAAGTATCGCACTCCATGGCAGGGTTTGGATCTGGTGGTGAACAATGAGTACTTCGGATCCTTCCATACCATAATGGATATCAAGAGAAGTATCCATGAATAATGAAATAGTGTCCCTAGATACTATGCATCCTTACAGTCGTCTAGGAAAAAATTCAATAAATAAAAGGCCTTACTGAGTGTGGTTCCCTCGGCACACTGTGTTGCAGCTGTGAAAATCCTAGACATGACTTCCTCCTTGCGACATTTCTTGAGAAAATTAAATACCATAATTTTTGTGTCCATTCTTATCACGATGTCGCTAATGCTCTTGATAATGATTTTTCATGACCCCCTTTCAGTGTTGCATTTCTATTTCATCTCCTCAGCCAATGCTTTCTCCTTTATTTTGTCCTCAAGGAACTGTGCAAGATCCATGCTCCGTGATGGAAACCCTGTAATGTGTGCAATGAGCTCTACGTCTATTGAGACGAGTTTTTCTAGCCACAGATATATGGAATGTGTGACCGCCATCAACTGCTTGATGCAATTGTTTGCATACTGGCCTCTTCCAAAGTGTGGTAGGTCCAACAGACCTAGAATATAGGTTTTTTCCAATCTTGTTGCCCACTGGAGTGGTTAATGAATTAGTTCCCCAAAGGAATCTATACCCATAGTCTATAGGTAGACCTTCTTGACGAACTTAGGGAACTTGTCAGGGTTCGTTACATTCTGGTCTGAGTACTTAAATTTCTCTAGAAATAACCTAAAAAGTTTGATGATACACTTACCCATTCCAGTATGGGCGGAAAAAAAATTGCTACGGCAGGTTGTCTGTGCAGTGACCTAGGTATCATTTTCTTGCCCTTTCGATGTGGTGGCTAACTTGAGGTTCCAGCCTCCATTATTCCTTCTTCGACAAACCATTCTGGTCAGTTAGTGACATCTCCCACTGCTCCCTCCTGTGTCTATTCTGACATGGTTCTCTGTTATTCTTTTGGAGCAACCATTTCTTCCTAGTTTGGGGCCATCCCATTGACTCTCGAGGCTTCTATAGGGTTTTTCGGTTGCCCTAGGTTTCCTTCATCTTCATTCTGTCGGCCCTACCCCTATTCCAACATATCGATGTCCATGCCTACATGTGCTATCTATTGGGTTTCTTCCTCAATGGGTCTGTTGGGTATTATGTCCATATTGACGACTTCTAGTAGCTGCGATGGTTGTTGCTCGCTTCCCTACGATTGTGATTGTCCTCTGGTTCTACCTTGGAGTTTTCTGGCAGTCTAGTTCAGTTCTTCTTCTTTAGGTGGTTCCATGGTGGTGAAAAATTGCCATTCTCCAAGATCAATAGCCTCTGTAACCTACGTGAACTTCATTATATGCTTCGTATGCACTCTCGTTCTTGCTCCAGTTCCAATTTTGAAATAACTTTTCCGCTCCCGCGTCCCTTCTTTTTATCGACGTCGGGTGAAGCTTGTAGGGGATGTTATTGTGATTATGGATTAAATGAACTATCGGTTCCTTAATAATTACTATTGATTTCCCTTTCTGCCTCCAATTGGTGCAATTAATGCAGCATCCCATTAGTCATTTATGGCATTAAATTTTGATACCCATTATCAATTGACATCTCTTTTGTTGTCTCCGCGTTTCCCGCTTGTTTTTCATTTTGAACTTGACCATTAGACTTTTCCTTGTACAAATTCAATCGAATCCCATTGATCATCTCTCTAATTTATGTGCCTCCTAATTCCTTCAACTATACATCTCCCCCATCTGTGACAGTGTGTACTTGTATGGTCATAACCAATGCATTCTGAGTTTTCCCGGGTGTTGAATGGATTTACTGTCATACATCAACACTAAGTATCCTTCCTTGAATGTTTTCCTCTTGATATGGCTGTCATTCCAATATTAGTCCCTTTCTTTCTAAAGTTGTTGGTGGAACCCTGCTAGGATCCTATCTTCTTCCATGCTCAACAGTTGATTAAGCCTGTCTTGTACTATGCCTCTTTCTATCATGTTTGTAATTGCTGCGACACACAAACTGGGTACCAATAAATATAATGCCACCACTACTTATTGTCCATATAAGAGTATAAATGGTGTGTGTCCTATCAACTGTTTGCATGTGGTCCTGTAATCCCAATCATCCCTGTTGACATTACAAATCTTCGTTAGTGCATTTTCAAGCATTTAGTTAAAGGATTCTACTGTCCCATTCACTTGTGGATGATATGGTGTACTCTTTTGATGATGTATTTTGAACTCCTCAGTCATCGCCTTAATAGTGTTGTTAATGAAGTGAGTTCCTTGGTCACTCCTCAAAATCCTTGGGCAACCAAATCTAGTGATCACTTGCTCAAATAGAAAGTGTGTTGTTTTTCTATCTTGCAATCTTTGACGGGTGATACTTTCTCCCATCTTGTGAGGTATTTTGTTGTGGTGATAATGTACCTTGCTTATATTCTCTTGGAGAGTGGTTTAATTGGTCCCACAAAATAGATTTCCCATTTTTCGAACACCTGTAAAGTTACTTGTGGTTGCAGGGGCATCTTGTCCCTTCTATTTTGTTCACCAACTCTCTGACATGCATCACATCTCTGGCAATACTCTTTCAAGTCTATGTGAATGGTTGGACACCATAGTCCTATGTGAAATACCTTCTACACGATAGATTTTCCTATGTAATATCCTCCTTCTATTCCCCCATGGCCTTCTTCTAAAATTCTTGGCCTTTCATGTTCTAGCACATATCTTTGCAAGATGTTGTTTGTGCCTATTTTGTATAAATGTCCTACAATCAGATCATAGTCTACAACTTGGACTACCAGGTTCTTCTTCTATGTGGTGTTATATTCCTGTGGCGCTATACCTGTACTCAAGTACTGGATGATGTCTTTGAAGTATTCATCGACGATATGGACTAAAAGTAATTTTGTGTCTGGAAAGTTTTCCTCTAAATTTGTGGGTTCGTCTTCGTTCGTGACCCTTGATAAGTGGTCAAGTCCTACATTCAACTTCCTTGGCTTGACTATTACTTCAAAATAAAATTCTTGAAACAATAGTAACCATCGACATATTCTCCCCCCCAACACTGACTTGTTGACTAGGTACTTAAGGGATGAATGATCTGTGAACATATTAAATATTTTTTCCCAATAAGTAATGTATGAACTTTTTCAATGCACAGACCATAGCTAGGCCTTCCCTCTCTATAGTGTTGTAGTTCTTCTATAATTCTGATAGTTTTCTTCTTGCAAATGTTATCAGATGATCCAAATCTCCCGTTCCTGGTTGCGCTAGAATAAATCCAAGTGTTATGGCCGATGAATCTACATGTATGTGGAATGTGTTCTCCCAGTTTAGGAATACTAGTATTGGTGCGGTGACCATCTTTCTTTCAGTGTATCCAAACTGTGTTGAAAATCCTCATTCCATTGGAATTTTGTATCTTTTCTTAGCAGTTTCTCCATTGGCACAGTGATCTACGCGTATCCTTTTATAAATTTTATGTAGTATCCTGTGTGTCCTAATGTCGCTCTTAATTTTCAATTTTTTTTTGGTGGTGGTAAATTAATGATTACTGTGATTTTGGCAGGATCTACTAGTAAACCTTGCTTGCATACTATATGGCCCAACAATATCCCAAACAGTGTTACAAAAATTCAATTATTAATGTTTAATGATATATGGCACTGCCTGCATATTTCTAACATCAGTCGCAATACCTCTACATGGTATTTCAATATACTATAGACTGTCCAATCATCCAAGTATCCCTCTAGAAACTGGTGGATAAATTCCTTAAATGAAGCTATGAATACTTTGAAAAATATTGTTGGTGCAATATTTTGTCCAAACGACATGATCGTGTACTGGTAGGATCCCCATTTCGTAGAAAAATTGGTCTTGTATCTGTCTTCTGATGCCATCTTGATCTGATGATATCTTGAAAATCTGTCGGTGAATGAATAAACTTCATGTCATCCTATGTTCTCCAACACTTCATCTGTGAAGGGTGTGGGGAACGGGTCATGTAGGCATGCCTCATTCAACTTCTTCAAGTTGACCTATATTCTTATCTGACCTTTTTTTTTCTCCTGATCTACCATCAGGGTTATCCATTCTAATTCTTCCACGGGTTCTATGATTTCATCTTCGAGAATCCTATCTATCTCAGCTTTAAAATTTTTCTTTTATATCAGATTTAGTCTCTATGGTCTCTTTCTCATCGATCTTGCCTCAGCTCTGAGTGGTATCTTCATTTCACCTAGCTCTCTTCCTATGCCCTTCATTTCTGTGAACATTGTAGGGAACAGGTCGTTGTGCTCACGCAATAAACTTTTTATGCTTTCTACTATTTGCTCATCCCACTAGTTCCCAATGCTGGCCATTTTAGGATTCTCAGTTGTCCCAATGTTGACTTTATTCACCTTGATCGATGCAATGATTACTTCTAATTCTAGAAGTGTACCTTCCACTTATCTCTCTCCTTTTTCTTCCTCAATCTGAATATTGTGCGGGTCTTCTTCCTCTGGTACTTCTTCCTACACATGGTACCATGACAATGGTTCTTTTAATGTCTGTCTGTTCTGTTGTTGTTCCTATGTTATGAGTTCAACTTCAGGCTCCTTAATGAATATCACCCCTCTTATTTGTTTAATTGTTTCATGTATGTTGGGGTTCTCATGCTCGAATGAGAAAGTGATTATAAAATTTTGTTGCAATACTGACCAAGTCGTAGTTCCTCTGCACAGTTCCTGGTCTATATACCAGTTTGTTGGTATGCCCTCTAATTTGTGTACGAAATGATGAGGCCATTCCTTTGGAGGTGTCATTTTCCACAATGCTCTACATTGCTCCAATTGTTCCGCTGATGCCCCCTTTCCATCATATTTCTACGATTGGTTTCTTTTTTGTTCTGTGCCAAAGCTTATGTTTAGTAATCACTTCCATTGGTACCAATCCTTGATTGTTTCCTTGTGTGTGCCCCACCATCTTGCACGTGTCGCCTTGAGTGGTATATCGAGTCCTAAGAGTCTCTAGTTTTCTAACACTTCATCTTCGTACTGTGTCAAGAATGCTTCTATATCATTTACCCCATGGAAAATCGGTGGTTCGCTTATCTCTATACCTATCCATCTTACTATGCAGTCTATTCTTGCGCATCTTGTTGTGGAAACTTCGTGTATCCTGTGTTGCTAGTTATCTAAACCTGTATCTGATTATGTCACACATGTAGTGATGCTCATCTATAGTTGGGTTTACGTAACCTTCATCTCGTGCAACTTTCCTATACAACTAGCTGATTTCCTCCAAGCCTAAGAAAGTAGGTTTTAAAAACCTCTCCCCTTCTGATGGTTCTAATGGCACAATGACCTTGTATTCTCCTAACTCAAATGTCATTTTCTATGTTTTTAAGATTATGGCCTGGTTATCAAATTCCCAATCCAAGTTAAGAAATGTTGGATATGGTGTTGTGTCATCCACTATCTCAATTACTTTGAAGTACTCTTTCGTGCACACTCCATACAGGTCTATTGTTACTCCTTTCATTCTCCCAACTGGTAGAAATCTATGTTGGTTTGATAGTTTAAGTTGAATGGGTGAATATCCTAATGTGGACTCTCCCATACATTTCCATGTCTTATTGGGTAATACATTAACTTCATATCCTAGATCTAGTATGATATCTCCCATGTTAAAATCTTTGATGTTGGCATTCAGTCTTAACTCCCTACTTATTCTTCTCCTTGTATGTAGGTGATTGACTATTTTTGTTCTAGTTTTTTTTCTATCTCTATGCTACATCTTTCTAACATACTTTGTAATATCTTGAGAGGGGATGGATCATTTAATATTTTTACACGGGATTTCAAGAATCCTTTGATGGTACTTACTTGTCCTAGGGGATTCATTTCTTTGGTATGATCCAATGACAGAGAAATTTCGAACTCTGGCCCTCCATTGTTA
Organism: Picea sitchensis; assembly: GCA_010110895.2. Classification (NCBI taxonomy): domain Eukaryota; kingdom Viridiplantae; phylum Streptophyta; class Pinopsida; order Pinales; family Pinaceae; genus Picea; species Picea sitchensis. The sequence continues at coordinate 47,466 of SNQJ01S0011350.1, read as the reverse complement.
TGCGGCTCAGTTGAAGTCGATGCGGTGTCTTTCTTTATAAATTCTCGTCTTGCTTTCTTAAATGTATCGTTCTTGTTCTGCGCGTCGAGCTGCTTCTTTGTTTTGACATTCTTCTTCACCCATTGATGTTGTACTAGCTCTTGTAGGAATACGACATTTCCTATTTTACCTCCTCCACGCATAACTATGTTGATGTTTCTTCCGTCATCCCTCACTTCCACTGAAATCCATTGAAGATTCAGGTTGTTCTGATTCCTCTTTTCCTGGATTTTCCCTAGTAATGTAGGACATTCTCCCATGTCATGATCAGATGCACGATAATACATACAAGCCGTTGGTCAAAGTGGACATTATCTTGCATAGTGTCCTGGTTGTTGATAGTTGTGACATACCATTGGTCCTCTACCTCTTCCAAAGCCTCCTCTTACTCATCCTCCGTCTATGTAGCCAGCTCGATCTCCTCCTGGCACGTTATACTGAGGCACTTATTTGTACCCCACAATATTATATTGAGCTTGTGTTGTCTGTTACTATGGTTGTGTGGTATTATATGGTTGTTGCATAGTATTATAATGTGGTTGCGCAGTGTTGTATGGGGCTGGTACTTGGTTAAATTGAGGTGCGGATTTCCCGGTCATCATTTCTACCTGCACCCTATATGCATTTGATGTCCTTTCTCTCATCAATTCCATCTTCCTCTCATATGTTGCGTGAAATATTTCTTCAATATTCTCCACATCCCTAAGATCTTATACCTCTTCTTCTTCACTTCCCAATCCTTCCCTCATGGCTACGACTCTCTTCTTGGTGTTCACCTTCTATTGGTAGGGTACTTCATGGTGCGTATTTCCATCCGTCACCATGATCTGCTTGATCTGGTCATCATCCATCATGATTGGGTCCAAGGGTTCCTCCTTTTTCTCTTTATCTACTTCTTCTTCCATTTCTCCTTTTTCTATCAGTGCTCCCCCCGTCCCCCATGCACGTAGGAAATTTTAGCTATCTGACTCCATTGTCATTACACCTTTTGTTCTAGAGAAACATATTAATAGAAGTATATAGTGAGAGAATATACCTTCATCGAGGGCTGCATAGAAACTATTTCTTTTTTTTGTTGTACGACTTCCTGGTATCTACTACAAATTCTGTTATAAATCCTGCTAAATATTGTCGAGCCAAAAATCTATTGCGTGGGTGAATTTGTTATTCACCTGTTGTAATTGTTCAATCTGAATTGGGGTCCACTCTAAGTGTTGGATCCAGTTTTATGTGTGGTTATCCTTTAATCTCAATATCCACTCCTGCAATAAATGTGGACATAAAAAAAAAGGATTTCATCCAGATCAATAAACACATACTTCTCAAGATATTTGCATCGTTTTATTCTAGGGTTTTTGTTATCCTTCTGTGAAAATTATAGCTCCTTTGTCTTCAACCAAGTTTCGATCTCTACTTTTGTGTGATTTCACGGTCTCAACATGCCCTTCTAGCGGTGCATTTTTCTCATCTTCTTGTCGTTTGATTTGGTATTCTTTTGACCTGCCTTCCGTAGATATTTACATTCTTTTTAATAGATTCTCACTAGATCATATATACTCAATCCTTTTCTTTTTCAACTGGCAATGGAACCATTTGTTGGTTTTACTTCTCTAAGTTATACCTTTAATGTGATTGACCCAGGTTCAAGTCTACTGGGTTCCCAACCAGACCTCTAAAACTATCGGACCTCCTCGTAAACTAGGAGGAAGTGGAGTGCATAGAGTACACTACCCAGTCTCACCCAAGATAGTCTTGATGGGTGACTACAATACTCAGGTGTTTGTAGTCTAGGATTGACTGGAGATCTGTGAATTGTGTGCACTGATGGTTCTACTTCACATATTAAAGCAATATACATTCATTCCCAACTATGCATGTAATGTAATTATCTCATTCATTCATTAGATTAAAATCTACTCATAAATAGTAAAATAAACACAAGCATTCATCGCATAACACATGTTTTACAATGTTTCACCCCCACTTGGCTACATCCACAAAGATCTGGCTCTCAAGCTCTTCAATTATAGTAGTTCCAAAAATACAGTGGCGTGCACTTTACAACTCATCCTCAATAGAGTCGAGCTCTATTATGAGGCATACTAGATCACACCACAATCTTCAGCCTGTGATCTAACCATTGAGATCTACCCTTCCGACTCTCTACAACTCAACAAATTACAAAATTGGGTCGTATCACAGAGTATTACAACTTAGTTATCAAAAAATGACTCCTCCCTTCCACCATCTCTTCAGATTACCACTACTGGCTCTATCTCTCTATTTTTCTATCTATCTATATACGTTTATGGATTGTCAGCCATTACAAATTTATTCTGCAAACCCTGAATGTAACGTCATTATCTATTCCATGCATGCACATGTGCTTCTCCTCCTTCCAGCTGTCTCTTTCATCGTGCATGCATTTCTTCCCAAAATAACATTTCTTTTTATTTTTGTCTAGTTCCAACAGAGTGTGTGATGATGATGATGATTGACGCCCACTAAGATCGAATTGGTGTATCAAATCTTGAGAGGGTAAGGGATATATATTACTTGCAATTATTTATAATTTTGTTTCTAAGAGATGCTTTCTAATATCAACAAATTTTTGTTGAGTTAAAAGGTTTGAAAGGATGGTAGTGTGACAAATATTTTAAAATTTTGATCTAATCTGGGCACAAGCTAGAAAATATAAGAGAAAGTGATTTTCATTTTCAACCTTCTTAGTGTCACAAAGGTGACACACTTTTTCATCCCATGGAATTTTAGGAATTGACCAACCCCTAGTTTCACTATGAAGCTTGTGAGAATTTGTTCTTAACTTAGCAATGCCTTTTTTTTTCTTTACACTTGTCAAAATAAAGAGACACTTTTGATCTTCTATATTAGAGTTGATTACATCCTTATAATACCTTAATTTTCTTTCTTCCTCTAACTCTTTATCACACCACATTTTCTCCTTAAATTTTGATTTCATAATATTTGTAACAGTATCCTTATTCTTCAAAATGGTGTCTTCCATGATCATCTTTATGCCATCCTCGCTTGACTCGATGGTGGTTACAACTAGATTTTCAAGAAATTTTAGGAAGCCTCTTGTCTTCCATGTTGTTCAACTTGTTCTTATACTTTAGGTATCTAGTCATAGTTGTTGTCTTGATGGGGGAAAGGATTGCCTCTAAGAGTAGGATGGGATAGGGTGTATTTCCTTTAATTTTGAGATCATAAGTTATAAAATTCTTTTGTATTTGACATATCTTTCTATAGTATTCATGAGAGATAATACATCCTGAGAATTCACATCAATAAAGAATAACATGCATAAAAGAGTCTCAAAGAGGAGTTTTTCCTTATCCCATATCCAAATATGAACTGATTTATAATTGTTTTCAAGGCCATAATAAGTTTTTCATCCCCTAATAATCCTTTTCTCAATTTTGTAATTCCAGTTGAGCTTGTGGTGAATATCGATTCTGAGATATTTGTATGAATTCAGTTCCTCCAACTTGTTTTTATCATACACAAAGGTATCATAAGTGATCTTATTGGATAAAAAATCATTGAGGATTCTTAGATGGTTTCCAAGATTGTGGGCACTCATCACCATAAGAAAAATATCATTAGCATAAAGAATAAGATTGATTATTATACAAGTGAGAGTAGGTCTGACACAACCTTCTTCTTCCAAGCAATCTTCTAATTTCTCATTTTATATGTCAAAAAGGGTAGGGGACAAGGGACAACCTTGCTTGACTCCAATATTGTAGTTAATCTCTTTCGACCATCCCTCAACGTTATTAAACTTGGAAATAATGTTATCATACAACCTTATTGAAGTAGCTCTCAACTCAAAAGGCACTTTTATCTGTTTCAACCTATTCCAAATGTTTTTCCTGGGAGTTGCGTCAAAAGATTTTCTAAATTCAACAAAATAACAAAAAAAATTGGTTTAATTGTTGCAAAACTCCTACGAAATGATTCTATAGGTAACAAGATAGTCCATAGTTAAATGATATGTCATAATCTTGACCTTTCCTTTAACTCTTTTACTATGAATTTCTATCTAAAGACTAATATTTATTTCCAAAATAATTCCATAAAGTTTGGCTAAAATCTGGATAATCATAATGGTCCTATAACGAGAGGTAACTTTTCTATCCCACTTTTAAAAGTAGGAACAATGAGGATTTTTGTCCATGGCTTAGAGAATCCCTTATTATCTGCTAAATTGAAGAGATTATGTATGTGAGGGATGAGGATAGGACCTTCGATTTTAAAATTTTTGCTTAGCCTTCAATGTCCTTAGCTTTCCTAGTTCCAAACCACTTAACCCTGAACTCTATGTCATCCAAAGAAAAAAATTCATCCTCTGTAGGGACAACAAGAATGGTGTTCATGGCATTAGGGAACTCATAACAAATTTTAAGGTAGGAATTCTAGTCCCTTAAGGGAATCGTAATATTTTTTTTAGTATTGTGGATTAAAATTTTCCTCCATAACTTATTAGGATCCAACTTAGATAGTTTTTAAAGTTTCTCTTCCCTTTTATTGATATAATACTTTTTTTCCCTTTTAATTAGGGATTTGTACATATTGATATTTTCAAGTTTTAAGGACTCAATAGAAGCATCCCTAAGGAATTTCCTAGCAATTTTACATTCTTTATCATACCAAGTGTTGGTCATTGTATTATTATTTTTACAAGACACCTCGAAAGAGAACTTGTTAGCAAAAGTGGAAAGGGTAGTTGAAAAATTATGATGGATGTCTTCAATGTTGTCCTTATAACAGAGGAGATGTAATTCACTATTTAAATCCTCTAAGAAAAGGTAAAATTTACTTTTTTCATAGTGTAGTTGCCTTTGATTATTAGATTTGTCTTCAATGGTGTTCCTGTGCATGGAAAATTATAGAGTTAGGGTTAAAGGTTTATGATCAAAGTTGGGTTCATGGTCATTTGAAAGGTCAAAAGTTACTATCTAGTTTGAAACATGATATCATATATCAGGGTAAAATCATGAATATGGGTTACACTTTTGTTTGTTTTATGAGAAAACAAAGTGTATTTTCACAAGTTCTTCAACTTCCGCCATAAAAAAGTATTTTTTTTATTTAGAATTTTACTTTATAGTAAAAACAAACTTGTGAAAAATTTTGTTAGATTTCCAATGACTATTTTTCAATTTTTTTGTATCACTATTTGATATGTCAATTTGACAATTTTTTAACAATATGTTCCTTAAACATGCAAGGAATGATAATAAGTAACTTTTTTCTACAACAATGTATCTATTATTAAAATTATGCTTTTAAGAAACGAAATATACTGCAACAATCTACAGAGAGTCTATTTTATTATGACTATAATTTTGAATCTAACGGATGAATATTATAATTTCTAGAATTTTTTGAAGTTGACCAAGGTGAAAACGTTGCAGATTTTAAACACATGTTTTTCTACACCTTGTAGCTATCTTAATTTTTACTTAAAACTAAAATCTAAACATACCCTTTTGAAAAGAACAATCTAAGGATTATGAATATGTATTTTTTCTAAATTTTTCACTGTATATTTTTAGAGATACCGATATTTCATTTCTCCGAATCATAATGTCGGTTGAAAATATTATACAATGATTTTTTTTTTTAAATTAAATAAAATTCGATAAAAATAAAGAAAATGAAAACAAATTATAGGAATTGAAAGTAGATTCAATTTTGGAAATGCTGGTGTCATTTTCGAAGCCAAATTCTCAGTATTTACAGGATTCCACAACCTCTGAAGCTCAGGTAAGCTTGGGGCAATTCTGTGGTTTTTGTTTTCAGTCCCAATTTCATGTTTTCGACCGAAATAATCTTTCGGCCGAAAAACTAATATTTCGGACGAAAGAATAAAATCTAACAAAAACCGTCAAAATTGAACGGTTTCCAAGGTTTTTGGTCGAAAAAACCTTCTTTTGGCCGAAAGGATGTTGAGCGAATTCCGTCAGTCGAAAAAAATGAAAAGACATGTCATATCATTTCATTTCGCACCAAATTGTATAAATAGGCTTTCGGCTGAACACATTTAACACAATTCATCAGATGGACAGACAAATATAAGCTCGGGGATAGGGATTGCAAAGCATTTGTATTACTATTTTCAATTGTATTATTTTCTTTCTTTATTTCTTCCCTCTGTTCCATAGGCTTAATTGGAGGATCAATATCAATACATAGTGGTTTTCTAGAGCACTTAAACAATGTTTTGAATCATCTTTTTGGTTTTTGCTGAATAAGGTAATTGATGTTTGTTCAAGTTTTTATTGGAATAACAATTTAT
>SNQJ01S0011349.1:85332-102679 GCA_010110895.2 Picea sitchensis | reverse complement strand
GGGCAAAAAACCCTAACATAATCTCTACCGTTAGATCTGCGACCTTATAATGAACGGTCCAGATTTACAATGAAATTACATATACTTTTACATATACCCTAACATATAGTGCAGAGGAGGGTACCCCCCCTCTGCACTCCCCCGCGTGGAAGAGTGTACATATTTCTGGGGTGTAAATACTTCATGGGGTATAAACACGACTGAAAACAAGGACCTCTGAATCAGGAAGATAATCAGGCTCCACAACCAACAGTTTTAAATTATAAATCAAATTGGTTGTTTAATATCAAATAAAATGTATGAAATAAATGACACTACATAATATTCATGATATTTAAACGATAAAATACGAAATGTGTTTACCCTAGCTGGTTGGAATGGGGATCACATGGACCATATATCAAGCAGAGGTAACCTAGAAGACAAACAAATGAAGTCAGAAATTGACCTTGCACACAAACGACATTTGAATGGCAATACTAGATGATTGCAAACTAAGAAAGAAGAAATCCAAGGGAAGTTCTTCAAACATTTCTTCTACTCACAAAAAATGGAAGCAGGGAAAGATGCTTGGTGACTTCCTTTTGATTATTTAAATAAGGAGGAGCATATTAACCAGAATTGTTATAATTGTTTCTTCAATCTTCAAGATTATGATGGGTTAGCTATTGCTTCTAATGCACCATTCAACCATTCTTGAATATATTCTCGTAACAGTGCTATGGTTATGTCTTGTTTCACCCTGATTCTGAATGACTCATGCTTAATTTTCTTCAACATGTCCCATTTTTTTTGTGATGTGGATGATTGATCTTAATTCCCGTTCATGAAACTAACCATTTAACATCGGAGCTCTGCTTTTGGAAATTTTGTGAGGTCATCAAATTATGTTCCCCATGCGACCCTTAGTACACTTAGTTTTGCTTCCACCTAATCTTTGTTTAACAACATTGAGTCCTTTATCAGGGGTGGACCTTCCAGTTCCTTTGTAATATCAAGAGTTTTTAAAAACAACACACTCTTCTATTCTTCCAAAGAGTCACAGATGGTCCTCAATTGCCAGAGAGTATCTACTCTAATAGGCCAACTAGCATGTATTTACCTTAATCTATATTTAGAAGGAAGGTCCCGCTTCCGCCTTATGAGATCGTCCATACTGGATATCCTTGCCACAAATGTCCTTACTACATTCTTATAAAAATGATTGTCATTCGGTAAGTCCTTTTGTATATACTCCCTAAGAGTGTGAATTCTTCCAGTTATGACACTTGCTTCAACAACAATTTCCCAAGCTTGGAAAATAATGCCAAGTCTTTTATCAATGTTGTCAACCACATATTTCATGACACCCATCAGTAGTCTAACAGCCCTGATGACTTTAGAGTTTGATCCGGTCATTTCTTCATGGAATTCTTTGGGAACCATCATAGATAATGGCTCTACAAATAATGTCTTTGGGCTAAGGGAAACATCAAGTTCCCTTACCCTCTTTTTCAATCTCACATTCTCTACTTTCTACTCTGTTATCAAGTGAGCTAATGCCTCACTTTTGGCCTGATAAAGCTTGAGAACCCATGAAGGCTTCAATCCCTTGACTTCAATTTCAGAGCTCCACTTTCCTTTCACCTTCCTTCATATTAACTCTTTCAATATGGAGCTTCTTGGATTGCTTTCCATATTTGGCATGATGAAGAGTCACAGACTCTTCCTAAAAAATTGTTGGCCCTTTCCGGTCCAACTCCTATGCTATTAACTTATTCTCATCTATTTGTACTACAACCCATGCAAGCATGTTATTGACCTCATCAATTTCCATGTCGGTCGTGTTTAATTCTAAATCATCGGGGTCTGGAGAACCACCTATGTCTGGATTCCTTTTTCTTTTGGGAACATGAGAAACAATATGTGTTGTCTCCAATTGGTATCGGGGGGGGTCCCCACCATCTCCATCATCTGCACATCTCTCATTATTCTATCTTCCACTGGAATTAATCTCCTAACTCTTGTGGCCTGAAGAGGATCTCTTATGGGGGTGATGAACTATGCCACCCTCGACACTAGTTGTGTATCCCCTTTGTCTATGTTGTGACTACTTTTTTTCTTCCAGGAGAGAGATCTCTATTTCACCAACAATTAAACTTTCCCTTATATGTGAATCTTCATGGGTAGCTTACTTCTTCTTTATGGGAGTAGTTTTTTCTCGAGGTAGTTATCACCTTGGCTTCGACATGAGAGTCCTCATTGTCATCACCTCCTTTTGTAATTTCTTGCACCCTATTAGAAACTGAGACATAATTGATTGATACCATATGATCCGTGAAAATATCTTCCAAATCAAAGCCACTGTGAGCTTTTGCTTCTTTCATGTTAAAGGTCTTGGAGAATCCTGCCATCTCGATCAGAATTGATGAACTTTTGAATGTAATATCGACAATCTTGAAGGGCATGGGAATGACATGTCACTTCCTCTTCTTATTAAAAAACAAGGAACATGTCCTATACCATCTACATAAATCATACACCAAAAATATGTCTCAGACAAACCAGGGAAGAAACATGGGTTTCCCTCCGAATCCAAAGAGCCTTATGTATGTGAACTGCTCTTTATATACACACACTTCCTTCCCCCTGAGAAAATCCATGGCTGCTTCTATCACCCTGGCCGACTTAGTCACTATGAGCATGCTTTTTCACTCCTTGACGAAGGAATCTTAGATTTGTTAAAATAAAATGGAGCCTTGTGCTTCCATAGTGTGGGATACCAAAAATGAGTAGGATCTTCTTCAAAAGCTACATTTCCCCTTAGGGGCATGCCATTGAATGTATTATAGTAAACTAGATGAAGGAACAAGTAAGAGGTCATGTAGAACCTCTTAGTCTGAATGAAGATTGACAATTGATGGGAAATCTCATTCGAGATAACCTGGGCCAATAAAAAATGGTTCCTATTCTTATCGAGTAATGGAGGACATATAAAACATACCTAGGAACATAAGTTGTTGATTCTTTCCCCACCAACTATGTGAAAAGCCACACAAATTCTTTAAATGACGGAGCCAACATGTATGTGTTGATTTCGCTAATACTCGAGGATCCCACTAGAGGTTGGACCAAGAATTCCTTGAGTAAACACATACCACCACCTTGAACTTTCAAGAAGGAATCTTCCTCAGGAAGCTTGAGGACTCTGTTTGGTGTCGGGAGACATGAAATCCTTCTTAAGGTATTCATTTTCAAAGGGACACATGTTCTTTTGCTTCCGTTAAATGAGTTGATGCTTTGAATCAAATATCTTAGCGCACCATATGACCAGTTCTTTGAAATCGAATGGCTCAGTCACACATCCAGTGTTAACTATTCCTGAGATCCAAACTTTGTTTTTGAGCTTGTTCTCAGTGGATAGCTCAAAATACCACTTATACGCTACAGACCACTGGAAATCCCTATTTTCACGAGCCAACGAATTCATTGTTCTTCTTGTTCACCATCTTTTTCCACTTCCAATGCATTTGGGTAAGTGTGAGGATTACGTGTCTAACTTTTCTTTCCCATTTGATAAGTACTTTTAATCATCAATTAGGGTTCAATTCACTATTCAATTTTTCCCCTTCATATGTTTGGTGCATGTCACTCATTAAATAGTCGCTATCATTTGCATACACAAGGCTTGGAGAAATATGCGAGAATTATTCCTCATTAATTAACAAAAATCGTTCTCATCATGTGAGAGATTATGAAGTGGATATGCTAAGATTACCTCGAAAACACAAATCATATCTTAGGTGGAAAGTGGGTGTGGGGTTACATGGCATGTCGATGCAGGGATCAAGAATGTGGATCCGGGTATGCAGGTTCAAAGGACCTTATTTCCATTGTTGGGAGATATAGGTCCTGGGTAGCCTATCCTTATGTTTTCGATCGCGCTCCTGTTCTCCTACAATTTGGTTTTAACTCAAATTCTGTAGCACATCCCTTTAAGCTAAATTCATTGTGGCTAAGAGATGATGCCTTTGCTTTGATAGTTCAGGAAGTGTGGAATGATCACAAATTTTTACAGGAATCCGAGGCTCAGAGGAGATTAGTTTGGAAGTTAAAACAACTTAAACTTCAGGTAAAGGCCTGGGAAAAAGAAAAAAGATTACATAACCATGTAATCTTTGAAAATCTTGAGGAGGATCTAGAATTTTACTACCAACAGAAATAAAAAGGAGTGACGAGCATAGAGTCAAATCTCCATCTAAAGTATTTAGAGGAAGAATGCAATAAGCACCTCCATGCAGAAGAGGAACTGTGGCGACAAAGGAGCAGGGAAATTTGGATTAAAAGCGGTGACAATAATACAATTTTTTTTCATCAGTTTGCAATCCATAGAAGGAACAACAAGCATATTTGAGAGATCTTGGACGAAAATGGTTTGGTCCACTCAGGTTAGGAGGCACTAAAAAAAGAAGCTGCCATATATTTCAACAGTTTCTTTGAGGACACGGGACAAAACAACATTGTGGAACAAGTCTCTACAATAAGGCTCTTCCCATGCCTAGTTGAAGAAGAGGATGTTCTTTCTCTTGAAAAAACTTGTACCAAAGAGGAAATTCATGAGATTCTAAAAGGTTTTGCCAAGCACAAGAGTCCTGGGCCAAACGAGTGGATGGTCGAATTCTTCATTCAGTTCTTCGACTTGGTCAGGGAGGATTTGCTGGAAGCAATTGAAGAATCCAGGAAAAGAGGTGAGGTTATTATATCTCTCAATTTGAATTTCCTAGTGTTAATTCCGAAAGTCAATAAACCCACCTCTTTTGGTGACTTTATACCGATCGCTCTGTGCAATCTGTGTTACAAAATTATTGCAAAACTCATTGTCATTAGGATTAGATCTATTCTCTCCCGGTATTTATCCGATGAGCAACTGGATTTCCTAAAAGGAAGATAAATTGTGGATGCAATTGGTACTGCGTAGGAGTGTTTACACAATATAAAGATAAAAAATTTAAAAGCTATGATATTGAAGCTAGACTTAAAAAAGGCTTATGACTGCATAAACTGGGATTTCTTAAGATTGACATTTTTACAAACGGGTTTCGGGCTTCCAACTACCAACTGGATTTTAAATTGTGTGAACACAACTTCTTATGCAATTATGATAAATGGGGAGTCCACTCCTTTCTTCCAGAGCGACAAAGGCCTAAGACAGGGTTGTCCACTTTCGCCTCTTTTGTTCACTCCAGTGATGGAAGGACTCAACTTATCACTAAAGAAAGGCTAGGCCGAAGGGAAGCTGACCGGGATTAAGGTGTCCAGATTAATTAAGATTCTTCACCTTCTCTTCGTGGATGATGTCCTCATAATGTCTAAGGCTTTGATAGAAGAGTGGAAGGTGATTGAAAAAATACTATGTGTATTGTGTAGAGCGATGGGCCTAGTGATAAAACTTCAAAAATCTACTTTTCACTATTATGGGGTGCAACATGAGGTTTTAGACTCCTTCAAGGATATATAACCATATAACTTCGTTGAACTTTCAGAAGGGTTTAGATGCCTTGGCTACTTCCTAAAATATGATAATTACAAGGCAGAAGATTGGCACTGGATTATTTCAAAATTTGAAAAAAGGATAAATCTTTGGTGTAATCGTTGGCTCTCCCTTGGTGGACGTTATGTTCTCATAAAAGTTGTCCTTGAGAGACAGCCTTTTTATTGGATGGCATTGGCAAGTATCCCAACATCGGTTCTCAACTGGATCAGAAAATTGGTCTTCTCTTTCCTTTGCTCGGGCAGTAAGGAAAAACAACATTTTCACCTTTGTAGTTGGGAGACTATCACAAGACCCAAACATTGTGGAGGTTGGGGCTTGAGGAACATCCATATTTTCTACAGGGCATTGTCAACAAATACTCTTTGGAGATTCTTGATGAAGGATGACATCTGGCATTGGGTTATCAAGGATAAGTATCTTCCCTACGGCTTGGTGATCACCTGGCTAAGATCGACCACTAATTTTATGACCCTGGCATCTCAGACCTGGAGAAATCTTCTTAAGTCTCTTCATCTTATGTTACATTGGTTATGTTGGAGTCCTGGTTCTGGTCACTTGATTTTATTAGGCAAGGACTTGATCTTGGGCTTGGGTAAAACCTCTATTTTTTCACAAGATCTTGTAGCCTCCCTAAACCAAAGAAATATTCACTATCTTTACCAGGCCAACAGAGTTTTACAACCGGTAAAGATCTGTTCCTCCTGGTTAGAAAGTGATGAGATTGGTCTTTTTGGAGATCAAGATACATAATCAGATTCTTTTAGAAGATCCTTGATTACCTCTTGTGTAGAACTTATCGACATACCAGATGAGTTGAAACAGACTGGAGGAGACAATTCAAGCCTCCTCATAGTAAAAAATGTCTACTCCGCCCTAGCCTCAAAACTGTGGAAAAATACTATTGGAGGTTAGAGAAAGAAATTGTGGACATGGGATTGTGCCCTCAAAATAAAACTGCTTGTTTGGCTTACTGTGGAAAACAAAATACTCACTTGGGATAATCTCCAATGCAAAGTTTGGATGGGCCTAGTTGCTTCCTTTTGTACAAAAGAAATCGGGAGTCTGTAAAACACTTGCTGGTTAATTTCTCTTTTACTATTGAAGTATGGGCTAGGGTCAAAAGAGCACTAAAAATCACAACTTCTTGGGAAGGAATTTCAGTGATCAATTGCTTTAAAAACTGGAATAAACATAATTACTTGTATCCGTCTCTCCCTGCCTTTATTAGCTGGTATGTCTAGTTAGAACGCAACAAGGTCATCTTCGATTTTGGGAGTCCTTCTATTCTGTCGGTGGTCTGTAGAACTCTTGGAGGTGCTGGCATTTACAATAAAAAGGAGAAAGTTCAACACTACAGATCCACAAATCCCACGCCAAAAGACAATATGACAATTGGGTGGTTTGATGGAAGCGCTCAACTAAATGGCCTTCAAAGTGGTGTTGGAGGGATGTTAAGGATTAATGAACATTTGACATACAAATGGATCTTAAATTGTGGACCAGGTTCAAACACTAGGGAATTATTTTTGGGTGTATGGGTTACTTTAACCATGGCTTCTCGACTAAACATCACTAAACTACAAGTTTTTGGTGACTCAAGAATAGTCATAGACTGGCTAAACAGGAAAGGAAATCTGTACGTTGTTACTTTGGACTGCTGGAAGGAAAGGATTAGAGAGCTCAACAAACTTTTCATCCCAATTTCCTTTGCTCATATCTACAGAGACAGTAATAAAGAGGCAGATCGACTATCAAAGAAGACCCTTTGAATCCAAAAAGGAAAGATAGCTTACAACCTATGGGAGGATGGAAATGAGGGTCCTACTTTATTCTTAAATCTCTATTAGTTGTCCTCTGGGGAAAGCTTTCTCCACTTTTTGGTAGCTCTTGTTCTTCTTGTTGTTATAGTCCGATGACCACTGTTAATTTATTTTTCCCTCGGGAGTTTTTTTGTGGATGATGCTTGTGCATCTAGGGCTTACATGTCCCCATTGATACATCGTGTGAGCCTTTTTCATATCTTATTTTCTATGCTGACTATTGATGTAATTTTTGTCTCGAGCACAGTTATATAATACGAATATAACAAGAAATTTTCTATGGAAAAAAAGAGAGAGAAAGATACCCATACTACTATTTTGAAGGATACCCTTAAAAATACTCATGCTTTTTTTCCACTAGAAAATTGCACATTATATTAAGATATATAATCTGTTCATAATGACAAAACTATTACAACCATAGTACTCGCCTTGAGTAATATTCTCTGGCCATATCAGAGAAGCTACAAAGTACAATAATGATCCCTTCAAAAAACTATCTTATGAGATTGTTCAAACAGTAGACAAAACTTTACAAAAAAAGTTTTTTGACTTACATACATACCAAAAAAAACACTACCATCCTATATGTCTTCTCACAGATAGAGTCCACTATAATATCATCTAGTATAGCTTTAAAAAGTGTCTTGGTCCCTCATGACCATCTACCCACTGATTGTATGTTATGACTCTTGGACACGTAGTGAGGGCCTTTTTTGATAAAATATCAGCCTCAAGATTCTCTTCTTTGTATACATGCGCAAAAGTAATGACTGAAAAGAACTTGAAGAGTTCCTTTATCCTGTCCTTCCAACAGTCTATTGAGATTTCCTGAAGAGATCCTTTGTCATTTAGCTAATCAATTACAATTTTTGAATCCCCTATGACATGGAAGTTTGTGATAGAAATTCTATGAGCCAAGGTTAGATCAGCCCAAGCACCCAAAAGTTTTGTTCTTGTGTTTGATCCTCCTCCACAATTGAGTGTCCACCTATAGACTGAATGTTCATTGAGCTTGATGACTCCACCCGATCCACTTTGTTCCCCATTTTTTTGAGCAACCCCATCGAACCATCCTATGATTCTATTAAGTGGTAAAATATGGACTTAATGTCTAAAAGAGTGCAACGGTTCCTGTGGTTTGTGGCTTCTCACTGCGCTTGAGGAGAGAAAAATGACCTTCTCCAATAATGGAATCCTTGACTCAAAAATAGCTAAGTTTATTTCAAGCCAAATGGACCAACATATGAATGTTGGCAAAGATGAAAGACTATGATTCTGGAAGGCCCTAACTGAAGTTCCTATCGACCCTATAGATAGCTTGTATTTCTCTTTGATCTTTTTCCAAACAGTGTGAGTGAATGGGCAGTGTACAAAAAGATGTAATCTAGATTCCCCATTTCCTTTGCATAGGTGATAGAATCTTGGCCCAACCCAAGCTCTCTTTTGGAGGTTATTCCATGTAATTAATTTGTCCTCAATGAGAAGCCAGACAAAAGGTTTAAGCTTTTGTGGGCAATCCTAGCCCCACAGTTTTCTCCTCCAACCTCCTATTTTGTTCTTCCATAGCTTGGTTGCCAACACATTGTAAACATTTTTTGTTGTTATCAATTAACAATCCTGAACAATCACCACCAGTCCATCTTAACTCATCATGTCTGTCAGAAATAGAAATGACAGCTCCAATCAAGCTCATCATGTATCGGTCCCATTAAGAAGCATAGTCACCCTCCAGTCCCAAATCTGTATTGTCAAGCCAGTTGGAGAAAATCGACCCCTGTATAGATGCATGCCTTACTTGAAATAGAAAATACACATTTTTGCTATTTAAACATGTAATCAACTCAACAGAAAGAAAGGAATCCTTCCCCATGCCCAAAATTACTTCCTTTCCAACAATAATGGAGTCATCCACACCTGGTTTCCAAGTGAGCCAATGCACAATCAAAGGTAAAGAGTTCAGAAGCTTCTTCCAGGTTTGGGAGCCAAAGGGCAAGACTCGCAAAGCTGAGCGCAACGAAGTCGACACCGAAATATGGGGGAAGTATTTATCTTTTAGGACCCTCTGCCAAATACCTAGATGCATTAGTCTATGCCACAATGATTTTGCAGCCAATGCTCTCGAGAAACAAAAGATGTTTCTAAGTCCCCAGCTGCCAAACACTTTGGGTTTTGATATAGACTCCCAATTGCATAATTGAAAGGTTGAAGTTTTTTTATTACCAGACTAGAGAAAGGAGAATACCAGTTTACGAATCCGGTTCAGAACTGTAACCGAGATGCGTGCCAAGGCCAACCAATAAACTGGTTGGATTTCGAGCACCGCTTTTATCAAAACAAATCTTCCTCCCAGAGAAAGAAAACGATTGCACCAGTAGCGAATTTGATTCTCGTATTTCAGCAATAGCCATTGCCAATCCTCCACCTTGTAACTATCCATCTTTAAATAAAAACCCAAATATTTAAACCCGACCGAAAGACTCAAGAAACTGAAGTGAAACAACGATTTCAAATCATCAAGAAGAACTTGTTGGACACCAATGTGTAGGAAGGTAGAATTATTAACATTGATCGCCAATCCAGATGCACCACAGAATGCATTTAGGAGTGTGTGAATTTCTTGCCATTCAGAAAAGGAAGCTTTAAACATTATAAGCACATTATCCACAAATAGTTGATGGAGAATCTTTACCATCCTAGAAACCTTTATACTCGTCAGCGTCCCTTCAGAATGACTTTTTTTCAGAGAGAGGCTCAAACCCTCCATCACTAGGATAAACAACAGAGGGCACAGTGGGCAACCCTGACACAATCCTCTGCCACTATTGAAGAATTTGGTAGCCTCCCCATTGATCAGAATGGCATATGTTGCTGAGGCAACACATCCCATAATCCACCTTGTCATAAGATGTCCAAATCCACAGTGAATAAGCATAAGCCTTAGATAATCCCAGTTAGTGCAATCATAAGCCTTTTTTAAATCCATCTTCAAAATAATAGCTTGAAGTTTTTTTGCTTTAATGTTGTGAAGGCACTCCTATGTTATTCCAATAGCATCAAGAATCTGTCTACCCTTGAGGAAACCCAACTGTTCTTCAGAGAATGTACGAGAGAGAATTGGTATGATTCTCCTCGCAATTATCTTTGTAATAATCTTATAACAAAGATTGCACAGAGCTATAGGACGAAAGTCGAAGAAAGAAGTAGGATGGTTGGTTTTCGAAATCAGTGCTATGAAAGTAGAATTAATCGGATGAAAAACTTCGCCACGAATTCTGGTTTCCTCCACCACAACAAGTAAATCTGGACCAACCATATCAAATAAGTGAAGGAAGAATTCTACAGTCCACCCATCAGGGCTGAGACTTTTGTCCTTGGCAAAACCTTTAAGAACTTCTGATATTTCCTCAATTTTACAGGGCTTTTATAAAGAAGTGACTTCTTCCTCCAATACAAGCTTTGGGTACAAGCTAATAGAATCCAACTGTGCACGTAAATTTCGCTGCCCAGTGTCTTGAAAAAATGAATTAAAATAAGATACTGCTTCATCTTTAATTGCATCCCGACCTTAATGAACTCTGCCATCTTCATCGGTTATGTCCCAGAGATGTTTTTTGTTTCTCCTGTAGCTCGCAAATCTGTGAATTTTTTTTGTATGATTGTCTCCACTCTTAATCCAGATAGCCCTACTCTTTTGCTTCCAACATTCTTCTTCGGCCAAAATGAATTTGTTGCATTCCGCCTCCAACAACATCAAACTATTGGCTAAATCATCTGTGAGAGATCCTTTGAATTTATGAACATAGAGCAATTCCAAATCAACGTCCAACTTTAAAAAAAAATCCTATTCCCGAATACTTTTTGCTTTCGTCCATAATTTAACTTGATTTTTAAGGAGTGTAAGCTTCTCGACTAATATTCTTTGTGCCCTTTCGACTAACTGGAAACGTGCATCATACCAAACTTCACTAGCTACAATAGCAAAATATTATTCCTGTAACCAAATTGGATTGAACTCAAAAGGATGTTTTATCGCTGATAGACCGGTATCTAGTTGTAGAATAATAAGAGCATGATCAGAAATGTATGGAAATTCCACCCACGATCTATATCTCATAGATGGACATATTAAATCCTCCGCCACAAAAAATCTATCAATTCTTTTAGCAATACTGGAATCTCCTGATCTGCCATTACGCCACGTTGGTGCCAGCTTAGCCGGGGCCACATCCACCAATGAAGAATTATCAAACAACTCCTTGAAATAGAGTGCCAAAGGGTCTGTCAAAGCTGCCAAACCCTAAATCCCATCCGTGTTTAAGGTGAAGTTAAGATCCCCTGCCAAAATCAGATTTGCATGAGCGAACAGACCCCTATCTTCCAATTTTTTCCAGAATAGCTTTCGGTCTGTGCAAGGACCATAAACATTTAGAAATGAGATCTTCCTTTTATCAACTAGACTGGAACTTGTCAAAAAAATGCCGACACAAGTGAGGACAGGTGAGAAAACAAAAAAGCATGGATCCCAAGAAACGAGAAGGCCCCTCGAGTTACCAACCGAGCTAACTACACAAGACATCCATTCCGTCCTGAGAGCATACATGAAATCCCTTGCCTTTTCTTCATTTGTTAAGGTCTCTTGTAAAAAAATAACATGGGGTAAAGTCTTTGAGAGAAGCCTGTGCATAGAGGCCATTTTTAGGGGTCCTCCTACCCCTCTGATGTTAAGAGAGAATAGAATCATGATTTTGCCCTTGTGAGAGCTTTAATGTCTCTGAGCGCCCCCTGGTCAATAGTAGTTTGTAATTGATTAGAAAGGTTTGTACCCATTTTTTTTGGGGCACTTCTAGTCATAACAGGGGACAACTCAAGTCCCAGACCCCGAGACCAAGCAAGATCCTTACCAGACGAGACTTCTGAACATACAAAGACTATAGCCACTTCACTGGGCTCCCCCGAAATCACCACAACTTTCCCTAAAAAAGTCGATATAGGAACATGACTAGTAACCTCCCTATAGGAAGGTACCAAATCGGATAACATTCTATCCAAAAAATGCACACTAGTTGCAGGTTCTCCATAACCAGGTAGGAAGGGTGAACCTTCCACCAATAAAAGCTCAAGAAGCACTGGGTTAGTCGCAGCAAGGATATCCACAATAGTAGTGGAAGACACACACTCATCTAATAAAGAAACAAGAGTAGTTGAAACAGTCTCAGGAATATTAGCTATTTCCTCACCTCACCTCATCACATCAGTCACCTCACCTCACCTCATATGCAATAGTCTCCTAAGAATAGAAAAAATCGAGATGATCTATTACTCACGTTTGCTACACTGTATCATGAAGGTGATGAAACTCGGAAGAGATAAATATTTTTTACATTAAATTATTTCGTACAAACCGTGCAAATTCAAATCAACCATATTAGTCTTAATGAACTTTACTATAATACTTCAGCATTTATATATATGTTTTAATTAATTTTTAAATATCGTCGTACTTCATGTTCCACACGTCATATCGACATCAAATTTCGTACTCGTAGGCATCATAGCTTCACGCGGAATGGCGGGCCCCACCTCTGAGTGCCTTTTACCCCACGACTTTTTATTTTTATTTTTTATGGAGTTCTCCGCGTCCAAAACGCGTATGTGGTAGTAGGTCTCGGTATATTTAGGTCCTCGGATCGATTCACACTCCACTCACTCGAAGTCTCGAAGGATTTCCGTTCTGTGACGTGTGTGAGATTCTCTACTCGTGGGTAGCCGTATCTTTAAATCATGGCGTATGAGAACAGAGTTCATCTCAGGAATCAACTTGAAGGTTCCCTTGCGTGGTGCAGTTTGTTTGTTACAGGCGTCTGTAATACTATATTTTGACTGTGTTTCGATGGGTTTCGTGGATCCAGATTCAATTGAGGAAATCGAAGAATTTGCGGGATTTTCAGCGCATAACGACACGGTGAGCTTAGTTCCGAGGGCCCCTTTTCTTAACGGTCTTTTTCCACTTCTCTGTTCAGATATATTTCCCCCAAGAAGTTCAAGCTCTGTTTCGACTTCAAACCCTCTGAAAAGGCTTTAACAATGGCGGATAACTCGGCTCCCTCTGAAAAGGCTTTAACAATGGCGGATAACTCAGCCGAGGGGGTTTCGAACAACGCCGTCGGCAGAGATGAACTGAGGAGGGTTTTCGCGATCTTCGATAAGAACGGCGACGGGCTTATCAGCAAACAGGAGATGAGAGAGTCCTTCGATAAGCTCAGGCTGTGCATTGGTGAAGAGGAATTGGCCTCCACGATTCGAACCGTGGACGTCAATGGCGATGGGTACGTGGATTTCGACGAGTTCGTGACGCTGTATGAATCGATGAGTGGTAAACGAGGGGAAGAAGGAGACGCAAAGGCGGAACACGAAGACGCGGATCTGGCTGAGGCGTTCGGTGTTTTCGACGAGAATGGCGACGGTTTAATAACGGTAGAAGAGCTCCAGTCTGTGCTCAAGTCGCTGGGTTTCGAGGAAGGCCGAACGATTGGGGATTGCAAGAAGATGATACAGAAAGTTGATAAAGATGGCGATGGAATGGTCAATTATATGGAGTTTAAGGAGATGATGAGCGCAGGATTTGGGAGGAATTAGCTGTGGAATTTCATCTGATTGTGCAGTGAATATAAAGTANCTCGGTATATTTAGGTCCTCGGATCGATTCACACTCCACTCACTCGAAGTCTCGAAGGATTTCCGTTCTGTGACGTGTGTGAGATTCTCTACTCGTGGGTAGCCGTATCTTTAAATCATGGCGTATGAGAACAGAGTTCATCTCAGGAATCAACTTGAAGGTTCCCTTGCGTGGTGCAGTTTGTTTGTTACAGGCGTCTGTAATACTATATTTTGACTGTGTTTCGATGGGTTTCGTGGATCCAGATTCAATTGAGGAAATCGAAGAATTTGCGGGATTTTCAGCGCATAACGACACGGTGAGCTTAGTTCCGAGGGCCCCTTTTCTTAACGGTCTTTTTCCACTTCTCTGTTCAGATATATTTCCCCCAAGAAGTTCAAGCTCTGTTTCGACTTCAAACCCTCTGAAAAGGCTTTAACAATGGCGGATAACTCGGCTCCCTCTGAAAAGGCTTTAACAATGGCGGATAACTCAGCCGAGGGGGTTTCGAACAACGCCGTCGGCAGAGATGAACTGAGGAGGGTTTTCGCGATCTTCGATAAGAACGGCGACGGGCTTATCAGCAAACAGGAGATGAGAGAGTCCTTCGATAAGCTCAGGCTGTGCATTGGTGAAGAGGAATTGGCCTCCACGATTCGAACCGTGGACGTCAATGGCGATGGGTACGTGGATTTCGACGAGTTCGTGACGCTGTATGAATCGATGAGTGGTAAACGAGGGGAAGAAGGAGACGCAAAGGCGGAACACGAAGACGCGGATCTGGCTGAGGCGTTCGGTGTTTTCGACGAGAATGGCGACGGTTTAATAACGGTAGAAGAGCTCCAGTCTGTGCTCAAGTCGCTGGGTTTCGAGGAAGGCCGAACGATTGGGGATTGCAAGAAGATGATACAGAAAGTTGATAAAGATGGCGATGGAATGGTCAATTATATGGAGTTTAAGGAGATGATGAGCGCAGGATTTGGGAGGAATTAGCTGTGGAATTTCATCTGATTGTGCAGTGAATATAAAGTATTGAAATGTGTGCATTCTGAGATCATTTTAGAGGTGGCGTGTGGCCATTTCAGTTTAATTCTTCCCTGTATATATATACAGTTGCCCACAAATGTATCCTTCCCTTCGTATATTGTAACACTAGTTTGGGTGTAACCTGTCATCATTTTTATTACGTTTTAGGGTGTGGAACTAATTTGTCGACACAGTTCAGAGTAAGAAAGCGTTATGTTCACTGCTAGTTTCCTTGAGCTTTGAATCGTAACCTTGATGGTCACTCACTCAGAGCAGAATCAATTAATCTCCATTCAGAACATTTGTCAAACACTTAGCCTCTGATGGCTGGCATGGCCGGCTTCCTTCTTTCTTTCTGTGTATTCTAGGCTTCCTTCTTTCTTTCTGTGTATTCTAGAGTGTATCAGCGCCTTTCCAAACTTTGGCCAACTGGTAGCCAAGGAATTGGCGAAGGATTTGTGAATATGTGAATTGAATTCAACCAGGATTATGATAACTTCAGCGTCTGGTAGCCATGGAATTGGTGAAGGATTTGTGAATATGTGAACTGAATTCAATATGGATTAGGAAGTTATTGGGGAATTGTATGTTACAATGTTTTTTTTTTTTATATTATGTTAAGTTTTGGTTAAATTATTGACTAATGAAGGAAGAGTTGATTTTATTAATAACAAGTTTTTATAGTGAAATTTAATAAGGTATTAGTTGAGAACGTGTGCCCCCAATATAAAACGGCTGTGGTAAGAAATGTTTGGCTGCATTAGGTTGATAAATGGAACGTGTGGGTATTAGACGGCCGGCGGCCGGTTCAGAAGCAGAACGCATTTATTTAGATGCCACAGTTTAATCTTGCTTAATCATTGATATTGACCCATTGATTTTGGAGGACGACTAAGAATATCAACATCTTTTGGAGGACGACTAAGAATATGTCAGCATTTTCAATAAGGTTAAATAAGGTTAAAAGATCATTAATTGTGTCCATTGTCAATAGGTGTATGCCTTATCTCAATTTCAAAAGATCTCTCGTTGCTGTTCCCATGGTTAAAAAAAAAAAAAAAAAAATTCAAAAGATCTCTCACAAAAATATAATCTTAAAGAGATCCAAGTACTCACTTACTAATTTTGGTTTTAGTGGATGTTTAACCATGACCATCATTATCATATTGCACATAAACATCTCATTACTCTTGATGTAATCGGCCAAATGGATTTAATGGTCAAGAACATGTGTTTCCTCCTAAAAAACTACAAGTTCAAATCCACATGTAGTTAAATATGTATACCTAATAATTCCATGTCCAAACAAACAAAAAATATATATATTTATTAATTTGTAAAAAAAATAATTTATGAAAATATTGAAAATTTTTAAAATAATTATAAATATGATTAATTTTTTTTAATTAATTTTTATTAATAAAATATTCAAAATAATATAAAATAAAAATGTTCAAATAACTTAAACCAATGTTTATTTTAAGCAAAATAATGATAAATGTAAAAAGGTTGAGAAGGAAACAAAAGTTGAAAAGATAGTATCACGCACTTTTCGCTCCTCTTTAAAAGTAATATGGGAGAATATATATATGTTGTGAGATTTATAGGTATTAAAAACAAATTGATGGATAGTTTGATATTTTTTCCTCTACTTAATGAGGAAACAATGATATATAAGTTATTTAGTTGTAAATAATGCATAGTATCACGAACTTTTCGCTCTATTTATAAGTAACATTTGAGAATTTATATATGTATAATGGGATATGATTGGATTTATTATTTATATGAATTCATTTATTATAATTTTTGTGAAATTTATGGGTATTAAAAACAAATTGATGGATAGTTTGATATTTTTTCCTCTTCTAAATTAAAAAGAATATATATAAGATATTTTGGTAGTAATATTGTTAAGTGGTTATATGTGTGTTTTTTTTAAAGGTTATTATTAGTCCCTGCCAAAGGCCAGGGACTAATAGCAATGAGTTCATTGCTGACTGGCTATTAGTTTAGGTTGACTTTTTGATTTTTGTTTTATATTAAATGTGTAACATAGGAAATTAAAATATGTATTTTTTTTAATAATAAAAAAAACTATTTTTCTAACATTTCATTGGCTGATATCTTTCAAGTCTTATTGCAGGTTTCACGTTATTCGATGTATAAACAATTAATAGATTTGACTCAAACAATTAATAATATCTCACCAAATTTTATACAAATATCCCCAAAAAAAAATACATAAAAAACAAAAAACTTACCACATTTCATTTAGAGTACGGCGTATTTATCTGCTGCTTCATCGAA
>SNQJ01S0011349.1:50182-85322 GCA_010110895.2 Picea sitchensis | reverse complement strand
TTGTATGGTGTTGCCCTACCTCAAGGGTTTCTATAATAAAGTTGTGGTTTTCTATATGGTTTCATATATCTTGTGTGGTGATTGTATTCAGATATCTTTGGATCTATTGTGATATTTTGTATTCAGGTATTTGGTACTTAACAATTGGTATCAGAGCACTTTCCTTGGGCAGACATTGTGGGCAAATATTTTTTATTTTTACAGATTTTTTTTTCGGAGAAAAAAAAAAGAGGGCCGCGAAATTCTTGAAGTTTTCGATATATTTCTGTGCAAAATTTGTAGAAATGGGTTGTATATCTGATTTCCTCTCAGAAAAACACCCAATTTAAAAAAAAAAATCGTCTAAAACAGAGTCCGGGAAGTCAAGATATTGAAGTTTTAAAATCTGCAATTTTTCAGGGTTTTTTCCGCGGACGGCGGCGCGATTTGTTTTTATTTCTGTAGAAGTTGGAGGCTGAATTTTCTAAAACAAATTACATATCTGAGTTCTTCTCACAATTTCACCCAATTTCAAAAAAAAAATCAGCCGAAACGGAGTTCGGGAAGTGAAGTTATGAGCATTTTAACTTCAGCAGTTTTTATGGTTTTTTCAGAAAAAACCGCGATTTTTTGTTGTAACTTATTGTTCTATTTTTGGGGGGGGTTTTCATGACGGCTGCGGGACCGAAGGGTTCATAAGGTGCTCAGATGGCTATTTCTTCTCAAAACCTGAAAGAAATTATTGAATCATTTAAAGCCCAATTGTTTCACACATTGGATAACAGATTGGATGCATTTGCACATGGCCTCACAGACAGTCTCACAAACAACCTCACAGACGGCTTCAATGATAGTTTTCGTAGTATTCAAGATTCATTGAATAACATGCAGGAGAGATTTCTTATGGAGGGCCTCACGGATGAATATAATCAAGAAATATGTGCTTGGTATGATTTTGAGGATGATTGTGATGATTGGTATATGGATAGTTGTCATTTATAGGATGACAACCACTTCCATATTTTATTTGATGACTCCACTCCACCTTTTGTAGAGAAAATCAATGTCCCACATCAAGAGCTAGTTATCAGTGTTCAGTCTGCATATTCTACAGTGGTATTATTACTTCCAGATTCTGTTACGACCATTTTCCACTATGTGGATGGATCTTCTTATTTGGATCCACATGATAGGTGTCAGTCTTTGGAGCATCATTTGGAGTTGGTTATTGGGTTCCCAAATATTCCACAGGGAGTTCACAAGAGCACTTGGACATGGGACCGAGTTACAATGGTGGACTGGACTACTTTGACATGGTGGATTTCCTTTCTACATGGGACCTTGGTTCTTGAGTCTTCTTCAACATTATGGTCACAATTATCATGGGACCACGGTATATGGTTGTACATCAAGCGTTGAGGACAGCACTTTCATAAGAGGGATGGAATGTAAAGTAGCTTCTAGAGAGGTATTGGGGAGGCGGAGGGCCCATAGTGATAATAGTGGAGGTCATTCAATGTAAGGTGAGGATAGGTCCATATATTTAAATAAGGCCCACTATGGTAGTTAGAATTATAATAAATGAGTAATTAGATATAATAGAATGTAAAGGAAGGACTTCTTAGAAGGTTCTACCACTTCTAAGATTCCTCCTCTAGAATGTTCTTAGGTGATGGTAGCACTATATAAAAGGGATTCAAACAATGTAATGAGACATGAAGAAGTATTGTATTTGGAGCTACCAAAGCTCGTGGGAGGTTTTCCCCTCGAAGAGACAGTGGTCAGGAGAGAATCCCCTTCCATAATAGGTTTCATTGTATGGTGTTGCCTACCTCAAGGCTTTCTACCTCAATAATAAAGTTGTGGTGTTTTATATGGTTTCATATATCTTATGTAGTGATTCAGGAGAATATTTTGGATTATTGTGATATTTTGTTATTAGAATTGTTGGTACTTAACAAATGATGCAATGGGAATATCTTCATTGTGGTCGTAATTCTAGATTCCATGCATATGAATATTGTTAGAATTCCCCCTAGGGTCATAAAGACCACTACACCTCCAGGGTTTCCTTTAGAGGCTCTATAAAAGAATAGTAAGAATGATTGAGAGTTTTTTCTCCATTGTTGAAATTCATGAATAGTTAACCAAAGCTACCAATTTGATCTCTTAGGGGTTAATATACACTACAAGGAAAATACCTTGTAATTGAAGGTTATATGAGGATATTTTTATGTATTTACTATAGGTGGAAAAATTATCAAAAAACCTCTACTAAAATATATGTTTTTGGCAGCAAATGTTTTGGAAGATTATAATGAAACTTTATTATAACTAAAAATATATTGTGAGGAAATTTAGCGGATGTTTTTTTCACAAATGATTACACTTCATGGTGTATACGCACCGATGCGCTCTCAAAATTAAAGCATTTGTGCTTACAATTTACTGAAAGAACCAAGGCAATCAAAAACAAATTGGGGCATCAATTCTCCTCTAAATTATAATAACAATGCATCGGTAGGTATATGATACCATACTAGTGCGTTACAAAGAAAAACTCAGCCAGTTGCATGAAATTTAAGGAACACACCGATCTGAGAGGGTTGGTAGAAACATTAGTTGTGTCATTTAATTAAACCTGCTTTGGAGACAATTTTATTATTATTATTGATGTTGTAAAATAGTATTACAAATGGTGTTGGTTCATTGTATTACAACACTGGTGCACATTTTATTACAGCACCAGTGCTTTTTAGCATTAAACTCATCGGTGTTCATTTTCTCTTTTAGAAACATCAGCATGTGGTAGTCTCTGATTATTGGTGTACTTTGTTCCATTGTTCATCAAAACTTGACATGTATATTATAATAATATTCATATAAATTAAATTTTTTATTAGTGCATTTGGATATGATATTTTGGATTAATTTGTTATATCATCAGATTCCACATCTCTTCATTATAATATTCAATCATCCATATATTTAATTAGCAATGTAACATTTCACAATGACATTGGACAACACAATAGAATAAAATAAAGTGCATTTTATTATATATGAACAATCTTTCGTACAAAATTGGGACCTTCTTTGGTAACCCATTTGTCTTTTTCATTTGGGACATATATACATTACATTAAAACAAAATGTATGATTTTCCATGAACAATTCTTTCAAAAAATACCAACAACATTGATAATAAAATAACGCCCAGTTATCATTCTTCACTGGAACTGTCAGAGGTGCTCGAGCTACTTCCATGACCTTGGATTATTTGGTGAATGTTTTGTTGATTGCCTCAACTGTTTCCTGTACTAGTTCTTCAAATAAAAATAAAAGTGTAATGAGTGTATCTACATTGATGAGAATAACGAAAATTGAAATAAATAATAAACATGAATGTAAATTGTGATGTACCATGAAATAGAACAGGTCTCAGATGATACATTCTTTCAAAATAAATATGATGCTTCTGTCAACAAATCTTATGTTGGCACATTTCCATACATTGTTTCCTACAAGTTTTATACCCATAATAAATCATAGATTTAATTTAAAGTATTATTTTTGTTCCATTAATTATAAAATGTGAGAAGTAAAACAACATAGATACTTACAAATTCATGGTAAATTTTTGATATGTCAACATATACTCACAATCCATACTTAACCGTTTCAATCAATTCTTTCAATGACTCTTCTTTGTATGTTAGCACATGTTTGAAGACATTCAGGATGGTTGTTGTAAAACAACTAAAAATATAAAAAGTAAGAATCTTAAGTTGTTATAGGATATAACATAATTACTCTGGCACTTTAGCTATCAATCCCTTTACGGATCTAAGATGATGTCATTTGTGCATTTTTGTGATGATGGCATGCATTTCTGGATCTCTAAGATGATGTCATTGTGCATTTTTGTGATGATGGCATGCATTTCATGGAAAATGTCAAAACAATGTCAGAGGGCAGTTTTGAGTGAAAATTGCATGCATTTGGAGCTAAATAAAGGAACACTAAAACATGGGTTTTGTGTCTAGCATGGCAATTTACTAACTAATGTGAATTATTTCCTAAAATCATGTATGAGGAAGGTTGGGCATGCATTTTTGTAAGGCCTCATAAACTCTTTTTAATACCATATAAAAGAAGGGCAAATCTTAATATTTTTGTACAAAATCAACTTTTAATCGTGGAAATGAAAATATGGAAAAAGTAAAAGGGTGAAGAATAATAAAAAACACCATCTCCAACTTGAATCACTCAAATTGGAGTTGAAATGAATCTTAAGCATGCATTTAGTGAAGCTCTGTAATTTTAATCAATTTCAAGCAAAAAAGTAAAAGTTGTTAACTTGGCATGAGTTTTGTTAGCAACACAAAAATTATAAGACATGAGTTTTGTTAGCAACACAAAAATCTTTAGAATTCAGGTTTCACATTTTCAAATGGACACATGTATAAAGTTTGTCAAGAATTTTTGTAAGGCCTCTCATGCGTATTTGTACTTTATTTTTTAGAAAATTTTAAGAAATTAAGGTAAATTCAAAGTTTTTAATTATTTTTTGTAAAACATGAGAATATGAAGAGTTGTATTTAGAATTTTAATGGTTAGGGTAGTTGAAAGGACAAAAACCAATAAGCTTAAGCATAAATATGAAGTTTGTGAACACACAAAAGGTCCCCGACTCTATTTTGATTTGGGTTTTTTATAGTGTTTGTAGCTATGGAATTCAAAGACCTCTACATGGGCTCTCTGAATATAATGAGGCTTGAGAGCATTGGGCATTGACTCAAAGAAAGTTTGCAAAGATTGTGGTGAAAGTCTTTACTGCAATTTTTTTTTATTACAGTAGACCATGTGAGTGTAATCTCTGTTATTATTTAATGCATTTGCATTGTGGCTTGTTGCGAGTGATTTCACCATGTGAATTTGATTTGAAGGGAATGGGATTTGCATAAGAGATGGACAATGGTAGAAATTCTCTGAAGGATTGTGGCTAGATGTGGCATGTTGTGTCTTTCACCCTCATAAAACCCTAAACTATGTTTCTAAGTTCATCAATGCCATTGTAGAGTTGTAAATTTCTACCAGTGTCAATCATGGGTTTGGGTCTATTTAATCAAATTTGAATGTTGTATTTCAAAAAAATTTAAACTATTCTATTCATTGTTGAAAAACAAATAATTTACCAAGCATGGTAAACACAAAAACCATCTCTAGTCAACCAATAAAGAAATAACATGCCACTCACCTTGTCAAGAACATTGTGTTGCATCGATGTTGTTGGTTGTCTACCTTAGTTATGCCTTTAACATGATTTGACCCAGGTTCAGGGCTACTGGGGATCCAACAAAGCCTCTAAAACTACCGGCCCTCCTGGTAAACCAAAAGGCAGCACAACGCACAGAGTGCATTGCGCAGTCTCACCCGAGATAGTTTTAATGTGTGACGACAATACTCAAATGCTTGCAGTCCAAGACTGAATAGGGATCTGTGAATTACGCGTTGTGAAATCTATTTATTTATTAGAGCATTATATTGTCATTCTCATTCATGCATGTAGCATAATTAGATCCATTAATACATTCATACAACATTCTAACATCTACTTATTGGCAGTAAAAGGGACACAAACATTCAATCACATAACACATGTATTATCGTGGTTCACCCCCTCCTGGGCTACGTCCACAAAGATCTGGCTCTCAAGCTCTTTTATTATGGCAGTTCCAAAACTACAGAGTCGCGCGCTTTACAACTCGTCCTCAGTCGAGTCGAGATCTAGTATGAGGCGGACTATATCACACCAGGCTCCTCATCCTATGACCTACCCCTCAAGATCTACCCTTATGACCCTTTATAGCTCAACATCTTACAAGACTGGATAGGATTACAATTGTGTTACAGACCAGTTACTCTTTCTTACGCGAGTAACACTCAATAATCAGAACCCCCCACCTAGACCTCCTAGGTATCTATTTATATGTGTTTTTGGCTCATCAGCCATTACATTCTCTTACCAAAACCCTAACCTAGTTAGGTCTTCTTGCATGTTGGCCTTGCACGCTTTCCTCCTCTGCATGCACATTTTCCTTTCGTCCACTGCTTTTCCTGCGAGCTGTCTTTCTTTCCCATCTTCTTGCATGCGTTCCTCGCATGCCTCCCAGCCAATTGTATTTCCTCCACGTCGTGCCTTTTCCCCAAAATGGGCCTGTGCCCAAAAAATGCCAACCACCCTCTGGTTGTCACGATGAGATCCTCAATTAACAACACACCTCGATGTAGTCAAAAACATGTTCAATGTTTATGAGAGGGTGAAATTTGGGGGAAATAAGGGATTCAACTCTATATTTTTTAACATACACGATAGAACACATGCACACTTTAATATCACACGTGTTATCATATCACATAAGCTTCTATTAGTAGTGATGTGGTCTCTATTTCGTACTATGGGTGTTGGCAAGTCTAGTAAAAAATAATGCATGTGTGTTATTGAAACATAGTCACAATATTGAAAAGCACAACGTGAATGTGTTCCAAACAATCCCCATTATTTATTTTAAAACTACCATCCACATGCAAATTGTTGAAATGTTGTTCAATATTGAGAGTGGCGGGGGCGGGGGGGGTTGAATCAATATTGCTTCTTTTTCACAATTTTAATCAAATCTTTAATTACAAAAAATATTAACCATAACCATTGATAAACAAGAAAGTACAGTACGCGGAATTTTTAAAAGTAATAATCATAAAATTTATATTTCATTTACAAGCTACAACTTGTAGGAGACACCCACCTCTTTTCTTTTAGAGCACCTACTCAAGGAGACACCATTCCCTTATTTTCAAGCACCAACTTGAGGAAGATGCAACTCCATGTTGTTCAAACTCCAACCTATAAAGGACTTCAATCCTTTGATTTCAAGCACCAACTTGAGGAAGCTGCAACTCTCTGTTCTTCAGGCTCCAACCTATAGAGGAATCCAATCCTCCCTTGCTCCTCCCTTCCACCCTCACTTCATGTGAATGTTTCAAGGTTCTTTCTTGGACTATGATTATGTTTAGATATTTTGAATTAGCTTGCAGAGACACTTTCCTTTCACCATGTTTTTATGTTTATATAGTCTTCCAACAGGTATATGAAACTGAAACATTTCCATTGAGTTCTTCTTCAAGGTCTACTTCTCCTTCAACTTCCTAGTTTCCTTCATTTCCAATATTATCCTCAGTAGTATTAATTTGAGTTTCTATGCCCATAAATAGAAGCTTTGTCTTGTCACTTTCACTCATGTCAAATGAACTACTGTCTTCTTTAGAGTAAAAGTTTTTCTTTTTCTTGTAGAATTTCTTCTTATTTCTCGTTTTTCCCCTTTTAAGTTTTATATGGCTATAAGTTTCTTCATCATCACTGCCCTCTTGCTTGGGATAGGGACATTTAGAGGCAAAATGCCCAAATTTTCCACAGTTGAAACATTTGAGAGGTAACTTTCCTTTGTGTTTCCCAGACCCTTTCTTGAGTTTCCTTATAAAGTTAGCCTCTTCTTCATCTAATATGTCTGAGTGATTTTCATTTAGCATGTGATCATGGTTCTTTGTTTCTTTTGATGTTTTAAAGGTTGTTTCCCCTTTTGATGGTCTTTCTTGCCCTGTTCTCATTTCATCGGCTATAAGAATCCCATGAAGTTCATCCATTGTAAGTCTGTCAAGGTCTTCTCAATCTTCCAAGGAAGATATATTGGCATCATATCTCATTGGTAATAATCTCAACTCCTTTTGGATAATAATTTTGTCTTTTAACTCTTCTCCTAGTGCTCTGATTGAATTGATAATTTCATCTACTCTTTGAAGATATTCTGCAATGTTTTCTTCCTCTTTCATCTTCAAACTCTCAAACTTCCCTCTGTATGTTTGAAGTTTTTCTTGCTTAACTTTGTCATATCCTTCATATATGATTTTAAGTTTGTTTCAAATTTCTTTTGTTGATTTACAATGCATCATTTTTACAAATATCGAGTTTGCTAATCCACCTAGAATTGCATTAACAACCCTTGAATTATCATTGCAGAGTTTCTTTGCAGCAACGTCTGAAGGTGTAGTAGTTGGTGCAGTGTAACCATTTACCACAGATCATCAAACATCACAACCAATGGCCATCAGATAACTTTCCATCCTTATATTCTAAAATGCATAATCATTTCCTTTGAAAAATGATGCTCAATTAGAGGGCATTCATTTTTGTTGATCCATTGTGATTTTTCATAATCTTCCTTCCGGTAATTAGACTGTGGTGAAGGAACCGGCTCTGATATCAATTGTTGAAATGGTGTTCAACACTGAGAGGGGGGGTGAATCAATATTGTTTATTTTTCACAATTTTAATCAATTCTTTAATTATTAAAATTATTAACCATAACAATTGATCAACAAGAAAGTACAATACACATAATTTTTAAAAGTAATAATCATAAAATTTATACTTCGTTTACAAGCTACAACTTGTAGGAGACGCCAATATCTTTTATTTTAGATCACATACTCAAGGAGACATCAATCCCCTGTTTTCAAGCACCAACTTGAGGAAGCCGCAACTCCCTGTTGTTTAGACTCCAACCTGTAAAGTACTCCAATCCTTTGTTTTCAAGCACCAACTTCAGGAAGCTGCAACTCCCTATTGTTCAGGCTCCAACCTGTAGATGACTCCAATCCTCCTTTGCTCCTCCCTTCTACCCTCACTTCATGTGAATGTTTCAAGGTTCTTTCTTGGACTCTGATTATGTTTAGATCTTCTAAATTAGCTTGCATAGACATTTTCCTTTCACCTTGTTTTTTTGTTTATATAATCTTCCAACAGGGATATGAAACTGAAACATTGTGTCTCTTTGTATAAACCAATGTACCTCTTCATTTAATTTAACAATAATGTTGACATGTTTGTTTGTCATTAAAAGTTGTCTTTAATTCAAAAGATTTCAAATCCCTTGTAAGTTGTTCAACATTTATCCCTTCACATGCCAAAACTTTGTAGCAGTGATGGAATGGTTGGGTGCTTCGATTCGAGAGGTTCTATCTTTCAAACTTTTAGATTAAACTTCTAACTAATCTAAGCTCCCTTGTATCGGGGGGAACTCTGTAGATGGAGTGGCTTGTTGCAAAAGCTTGGTGGAATTGTTCAGTAGGTCTGTTCAACTTGTCAAATATCCTGGCGCCTTTTTCCATAGGACCAAACGTTGTGACCAACAACTTAAAATAAACAAGGCACGAGGCATGTTCTAAACACTAGCTCAAAGGCACTTCTTTAATTCACCAAGTGACCATGCCCTATAATCAGGGGTTATCCCAGTTAGCGCTTTACCTCGTCGCAACTTCATATTTACCATATAACCCTAACCCGTGACCGAGAGTGAGCTCAAACAATGCTTACCTGGGAGCCAATCAAATCGATGGTTCGGACTTGATCAAGTGTTGAGTGGACGGTCCAGGATTTTCTAGGTGCCAATCAAATCGTCACTTCATATTTAATCAACCGTTGAGCGGACGATCCACATGAATTTCGCATTTGCAAAATGGACTTGAAATATTCCCAAGCCAAAACACGATAACACTTAACATTGACATGTGGAAAATTAAATTTAGCATAATATACTTTCGTGTTTGACCTCTTCCATTAACTTTCGCGTGTTTTGAAATGTGAATTAGATTAGGGCCGTTGATTTGGGATTGCTCCAAATATGATATTGATGCCAACCAGATCAACGGTTCGGTTTGTCTTCTCTCCATGCTCTGACGACCCTTCTATTTTGTGTGTTTTATGGGAACTTTGATGGAAGCTTTTACTCCTCTTGTGCTTTCCATTGGTTTTGTTGTGATGTGTTTGGACATTTTCCTCGTGAGTCACCCATATTACAATTGTTCTATGCTTGGCATTATTCATTGTTTTCCTCAGTTATAGTTAAATTTTGTTGTTGTACGGTGTATCAAAGCTTGAAAAGTAAATGCATATCTAAAAGATTATTTGCATTGCATTTCTGAAGTTTATTAATGTATGCATGTCATTCCTTTGCATATTAATCCACCACTGTATTACAGTTTGGAATTTGTAGATTCATACCCAACATTAGTCTTTTATGCATATGAAATTCATATTTGCACAGTGATTTGTTACCAATGTTGCCAATTCATATTTGTAGATTCATACCCATATTTGTGGGATTCATGCATAAGATTTTGACAATGCATGGATTTGTCAATACCATATTGACCCCTTTTGATATGAATGACATACCAACATTTTGTCTCAATGACAATACCATATTATCCCTCTTTAACATCAATGCCAACTCCATAACACTATATCCAACATACTCCCCCTTTTTACATCAATAACAACACCATGTCCAAGTTTCTATTAGTAGTGATGTGGTCTCTATGTAGCACTATGGGTGTTACCAAGTCTAATAAAAAATAATACATGTGTGTTATTAAAACATAAACACAATCTTAAAAAGCACAATGCAAATGTGTTCCAAACAATACCCATTATTTATTTTAAAACTACCATCTACATGTAAATACTCTCACAAATCTCACATGCAAATACCCTCACAAATCTCACAAGTTAACTTTAGATGGAACTCTATAAGTCCAATGATATACCATTACATGTGCATAAAATCACTACTCACTAATATTATTTTAAATGTTACACCTATTGTAACAAGGGCTGCATGGCAGCTTAGTCCCTGCCAAATAGATTTGGATTTGGAGATGAATAATTACTAACCACATTCTTACTTTATTGTAACTCCTATACCTATAATTTGCAATGTTTTAATAGTCCCTGGCCTTTGTCAGGGACTAGCGTTAGTAGGGGACTAATAAAGTTAAGACATTTGTCTAGAATGCCACCCATACATTTATGTTCTCTTTATTTAAAAGAATGTTTGTTGTTTTCTTGTTGTGATACATTGTTTGATCAAATTATTGTAGAATAATTGGCTAATGCTTTAAGGCCATGCTTATGTTGATTGTTAGAAGAACTTGGTTAAATGGAGAAACCTAATTTAATTGCAAATCAGTGAAATCTATATAAACAAAACAGTACTCTTAAAACTATAACATTAAAACCAACCAAGCCCTATACCAAAATTGCTTAGAAAGATTTTAATAGAAAATATGATAACTTGTTACCTTTAAAATATTAATAAAGAAAATTAAATGCCTGTCTTTTCTATCCGCATGTCAACAAAAATTGACTGGCAATAGAAGCTCACGTGGATTCCATACCTCATCGGGAAAGACAATTCCACGGTCAGCTCCGCAATTCTGGTCTCCTATTATGACGGCGTGGCAATGGCTCAACGGTATCAATCTGAGTAGCACCGAGGTGGTAGGCTCGTGATTAGACTTGGGAGCCAGGCTCGGAAGACCGTTGTAAGCCTGGCCGTTGTAAGCTTGAAGAAGGAATCGATCTGCGTGCGGGACGTGGCGTGCATGGATGAATATGCCCAACTCGACCAGCTGCCCGGGCAATCTCTTTTCGACCGTTACAGGTTTGGACGTTAGGTCGGCTGTCGAATCTCCCAATATCTCAAACTCACCGGTGTTCGTTGGAGTAGCGGGGCCGCCGATTACAAGTTGGACTGAGTACAGTGAATGATATTTTTTACCTTCAAAAAAGCGTTTCTTATAAAATTGTTAATTAATTTATGTGATTAAAAAAACGGAGGGTTAGGTGGAAGCCGGTGGATAAATCTGGCAAATTACTCTAAAGTAGAATGTGGGTAAGTTTTTGTTTTTATGTATTTTTGGGGATATTTGTATAAAATTTGGTGAGATATTATTAATTGTTTGAGTCAAATCTATTAATTGTTTATACATGTCGAATAGTAGGAAACCTGTAAATAAGACTTAGAAGATGTCGATAGTGAAATGTTAGAAAATGGTTTTTATTATTAAAAATACATATTTTAATTTCCCTATAATGTTACACATTTAATATAAAACAAAATCAAAGTCAAAACTAAACTAATAGCAATGAACTCATTGCTATTAGTCCCTGACCTTTGGCAGGGGGAGACTAGTAATAACTCTTAAAAACGCTATAACCACTTAACAATATTACTACCAAAATATCTTATATATATTCTTTTTAATTTAGAAGAGGAAAAAATATCAAACTATCCATCAATTTGTTTTTAATGCCATAAATTTCCTACAATTATAGCCCGTAGATTCATATAAATAATAAATCCAATCATATCCCATTATACATATATAAATTCTCAAATGTTACTTATAAATAGAGCGAAAAGTTCGTGATACTATGCATTATTTACAACTAAATAACTTATATATCATTGTTTCCTCATTAAGTAGAGGAAAAAATATCAAACTATCCATCAATTTGTTTTTAATACCTATAAATCTCACAACATATATATATTCTCCCATATTACTTTTAAAGAGGAGCGAAAAGTGCGTGATACTATCTTTTCAACTTTTGTTTCCTTCTCAACCTTTTTACATTTATCATTATTTTGCTTAAAATGCATTGTTGGTTTACTGGATTATTTTAGACATTTTATTTTATATTATTTTGAATATTTTATTAATAAAAATTAATTAAAAGATTAATCTATTTATAATTATTTTAAAATTTTCCAATATTTTTATAAATTTTTTTTACAAATTTAATAGAAATATATATATTTTTGTTTGTTTGGACAGCTAGATTATTAGGTATACATATTTAACTACATGTGGATTTGAACTTGTAGTTTTTTAGGAGGAAACACATGTTTGCTTGACCATTAAATCCATTTTGGCCGATTACATCAAGGTAGCTAGAGATGTTTATGTGCAATAATTAATGATGGTCATGGTTAAACATCCACTAAAACCAAAATTAGTAAGTGAGTACTTGGATCTCTTTAAGATTATATTTTTGTGAGATCTTGAGATTTTTTTTTTTTTTTTAATATTGGGAACAGCAACAGGAGATCTTTTGAAATTGAGATAAGGCGTACACCTATTGACAATGGACACAATTATTGATCTTTTTAACCTTGGCCACAACCTTGAAATGCTGACATATTCTTGATGGAGTCCTCCAAGATATATTATTAGTTTTCCTCCAAAATCAATGGGTCAATATCAATGATTAAGCAAGATTAAACTGTGGCATCTAAATCACGTTCTGCTTCTGAACGTGCCCGGCCGTCTAAGCCTACGTTCCATTTATCAACCTAAATGCAGCCAAACATTTCTTACCACAGCCGTTTTATATTGGGGGCACACGTTCTCAACTAATACCTTATTAAATTTCACTATAAAAACTTGTTATTAATAAAATCAACTCTTCCTTCATTAGTCAATAATTTAACCAAAAGCAACATAATGCTGAAAAAAAACATTGTAACATACAATTCCCCAATAACTTCCTAATCCATATTGAATTCAGTTCACATATTCACAAATCCTTCACCAATTCCATGGCTACCAGACGCTGAAGTTATCATAATCCTGGTTGAATTCAATTCACATATTCACAAATCCTTCGCCAATTCCTTGGCTACCAGTTGGCCAAAGTTTGGAAAGGCGCTGATACACTCTAGAATACACAGAAAGAAAGAAGGAAGCCTAGAATACACAGAAAGAAAGAAGGAAGCCGGCCATGCCAGCCATCAGAGGCTAAGTGTTTGACAAATGTTCTGAATGGAGATTAATTGATTCTGCTCTGAGTGAGTGACCATCAAGGTTACGATTCAAAGCTCAAGGAAACTAGCAGTGAACATAACGCTTTCTTACTCTGAACTGTGTCGACAAATTAGTTCCACACCCTAAAACGTAATAAAAATGATGACAGGTTACACCCAAACTAGTGTTACAATATACGAAGGGAAGGATACATTTGTGGGCAACTGTATATATATACAGGGAAGAATTAAACTGAAATGTCCACACGCCACCTCTAAAATGATCTCAGAATGCACACATTTCAATACTTTATATTCACTGCACAATCAGATGAAATTCCACAGCTAATTCCTCCCAAATCCTGCGCTCATCATCTCCTTAAACTCCATATAATTGACCATTCCATCGCCATCTTTATCAACTTTCTGTATCATCTTCTTGCAATCCCCAATCGTTCGGCCTTCCTCGAAACCCAGCGACTTGAGCACAGACTGGAGCTCTTCTACCGTTATTAAACCGTCGCCATTCTCGTCGAAAACACCGAACGCCTCAGCCAGATCCGCGTCTTCGTGTTCCGCCTTTGCGTCTCCTTCTTCCCCTCGTTTACCACTCATCGATTCATACAGCGTCACGAACTCGTCGAAATCCACGTACCCATCGCCATTGACGTCCACGGTTCGAATCGTGGAGGCCAATTCCTCTTCACCAATGCACAGCCTGAGCTTATCGAAGGACTCTCTCATCTCCTGTTTGCTGATAAGCCCGTCGCCGTTCTTATCGAAGATCGCGAAAACCCTCCTCAGTTCATCTCTGCCGACGGCGTTGTTCGAAACCCCCTCGGCTGAGTTATCCGCCATTGTTAAAGCCTTTTCAGAGGGAGCCGAGTTATCCGCCATTGTTAAAGCCTTTTCAGAGGGTTTGAAGTCGAAACAGAGCTTGAACTTCTTGGGGGAAATATATCTGAACAGAGAAGTGAAAAAAGACCGTTAAGAAAAGGGGCCCTCGGAACTAAGCTCACCGTGTCGTTATGCGCTGAAAATCCCGCAAATTCTTCGATTTCCTCAATTGAATCTGGATCCACGAAACCCATCGAAACACAGTCAAAATATAGTATTACAGACGCCTGTAACAAACAAACTGCACCACGCAAGGGAACCTTCAAGTTGATTCCTGAGATGAACTCTGTTCTCATACGCCATGATTTAAAGATACGGCTACCCACGAGTAGAGAATCTCACACACGTCACAGAACGGAAATCCTTCGAGACTTCGAGTGAGTGGAGTGTGAATCGATCCGAGGACCTAAATATACCGAGGCCTACTACATACGCGTTTTGGACGCAGAGAACTCCATAAAAATAAAAATAAAAGTCGTGGGGTAAAAGGCACTCAGAGGTGGGGCCCGCCATTCCGCGTGAAGCTATGATGCCTACGAGTACGAAATTTGATGTCGATATGACGTGTGGAACATGAAGTACGACTATATTTAAAAATTAATTAAAACATATATAAATGCTGAAATTATTATAGTAGAAGTTCCCATTGTAGACTAATATGGTTTGATTTGAATTTACTGGTTTGTACAGAAATAATTTAATGTAAAATATTTTATCTCTTCCGGTTTCATCACCTTCATTACAGTGTATGAAACGTGAGTAATGAATCATCCTCGTTTTCTATTCTTAGGAGACTGTATATATGAGGTGAGGTGGGGTATTGATATTGATGAGGTGGGGTGAAGGCCCGTATATTCCTGAGACTGTTTCAACTACTCTTGTTTCTTTATTAGATGAGTGTGTGTCTTCCACTACTATTGTGGATATCCTTGCTGCGACTAACCCAGTGCTTCTTGAGCTTTTATTGGTGGAAGGTTCACCCTTCCTACCTGGTTATGGAGAACCTACAACTAGTGTGTGCATTTTGGATAGAATGTTATCCGATTTGGTACCTTCCTATAGGGAGGTTACTAGTCATGTTCCTATATCGACTTTTTTAGGGAAAGTTGTGGTGATTTCGGGGGAGCCCAGTGAAGTGGCTATAGTCTTTGTATGTTCAGAAGTCGATGCAGTAGGGATCTTACTTGGTCGAGTGCAGGACTTGAGTTGTCCCATTATGACTAGAGACACCCAAAAAATGGAATTTTCAAAACCTTTCTAATCAATTTACAAACTACCTATTGACCGGTAGCTCGGAGACTAAAGAGGCTCTCCATAGGGGGCAAAGAATAGTTCTATTACTCTCTTTAAACATTAGAGGGTTGGGGGTATCCCTAAAATTGGCCTCCATGCGTAGGATTATCTCAAAGACTTTACCCAATGTTATTTTTTTTTACAAGAGACCTTAACAAATGAAGAAAAGGCAAGGGATTTCATGTATGCTCTCAGGACGGAATGGATGTCTTGTGTAGTTAGCTCGGTTGGTAACTCAGGGGGCCTTCTAGTTCTTGGGATCCATGCTTTTTGTTTTCTCACTGTCCTCACTTGTGGCCGGCATTTTGATAGGTTCTAGTCTAGTTGATAAAAGGAAGATCTCATTTCTAAATGTTTATGGTCCTTGCAGGGCAAAGCTATTGGAAAATTGGAAGATAGAGATTACCAGCTCATGCAAATCTGATTTTGGCAGGGGATCTTAACTTCACCTTAAACACGGATGGGATTTAGGGTTTGGCAGCTTTGACAGACCCTTTGGCACTCTATTTCAAGGAGTTGTTTGATAATTCTTCATTGATGGATGTGACCTCGGCTGAGCTGGCACCAACTTGGTGTAATGGCAGATCAGGGGATTCCAGTATTGCTAAAAGACTTGACAAATTTTTTGTGGCGGAGGATTTGATTGGTCCATCTATGAGATTAGATGTGGGTGGGGAATTTCCATGTTACTACACGATCAAATTACTCTTATTATTCTACAACTGAATCACAGGTCCTCGTGATAAAACATCCTTTTGAGTTCAATCCAATTTGGTTACAGGAATAATATTTTGCTATTGTAGCTAGTGAAGTTTGGTATGATGCTTGTTTCCAGTTATTCGAAGGGGCACAAAGAATATTAGTCGAGAAGCTTACACTCCTTAAAAATCAAGTTAAATTGAATGAAAAGCAAAAATTATTGGGAATGGGATTTTTAAAGAGTTGGACGTTGATTTAGATTGCTATATTCATAAATTCAAAGGATCTCCACCAGATAGTTGTAATAGTTTGATGTTGTTGGAATGTTGTATTAAATTCATTTTGGTAGAAGAAATATTGGAAACAAAGAGTGGGGCTATACGGATTAAAGAGTGGAACAATCATACAAAAAAATTCCACTGATTTCAAAATTCTGGGAGAAACAAAACATCTAAGGACTTTTAACCATTAGAGATGGCCGAGTTCATTAAGATGGGGATACGATTAAAGATGAAAGGCATTATCTTATTTTAATTCCATTTTTCAGAGACCTTTGGCGTGAAATTTACGTTACTGCAGTTGGATACTATTCACTTGTACCCAAAGCTTGTATTGGAGGAAGAAGTCACTTCTTTATAAAAGCCCTGTAAAATTGAGGAAATATCAGAAGTTCTTAAAGGTTTTTCTAAGGACAAAGTCTCGATACGATGGGTGGACTATAGAATTCTTCCTTCACTTATTTGATATGGTTGGTCCAGATTTACTTGCTATGGTTGAGGAATCCATAATTCATGGTGAAGTATTACATCTGATTAAATCTACTTTCATAGCTCTGATTTCGAAAACCAACCATCCTACTTCTTTCTTCGACTTTCGTCCTATAGCTATGTGCAATCTTTGTTATAAGATTATTACAAAGTGTGCGAGGAGAATCATTATAATTCTCTCGTACATTCGAAGGAAACTGATTGGGTTCCTCAAGGGGTGAAACTGATTCTTGATGCTATTGGAATAACATAGGAGTGCCTTCCATGACATTCAAATAAAAAAACTTCAAGCTATTATTTTGAAGATGGATTTAAAGGCTTATGATTGCATTAACTGGGATTATCTAAGGCTTATGCTTATTCATTGTGGATTTGGACATCTTATGACAAAGTGGATTATGGGATGTGTTGCCTCAGAAACATGCCGTCGATTAATGGGGAGGCTACAAATTTCTTCAATAGTGCCAGAGGATTGCGTCAGGGATGTCCATTGTCCCCTCTATTGTTTATCCTAGTGATGGAGGGTTTGAGCCTCTATCTAAAAAAAAATTCATTCAGAAGGGAAGTTGACAGGTATAAAGGTTTCTAGGATGGTAAAGATTCTCCATCAACTATTTGTGGATAATGTGCTTATAATGTTTAAAGCTTCAGCACTACGAAGATGGCAAGAGAGGTCCACACCTCCCTAAATGCATTATGTGGTGCATTTGGATTGGAGATCAATGTTAATAATTCTACCTTCCTACACATTGGTGTCCAACAAGTTCTTCTTGATGATTTGAAATCGTTGTTTCACTTCAGTTTCTTGAGTCTTTCGGAGAGTCCGGGTTTAAATATTTGGGTTTTATTTAAAGATGGATAGCTACAAGCTAGCGGACTGGCAGTGGCTATTGCAAAAATATGAGAATAGAATCCGTCACTGGTGCAATCGATTTCTTTCATTGGGAGGAAGATTTGTTTTAATCATGATTGCACCGAAATCAACCAGTTTATTAGTTGGCAGCACCTTATCTGATTCTACGGATAAGACGGATTAGAGTAAACTGGTATTTTCCTTTCTCTGGTATGGTAATAAAAAAACTTCAACCTTTCAATTATGCAATTGGGAGTCTATATCAAAACCAAAGTGTTTGGCGGTAGGGACTTAGAAACATCTTTGTTCTAGGAGCATTAGTACCAAAATCATTGTGTATGAACTGAAATACATCTAGGTATTTGTGAGAGGTCCTAAAGAATGTCGCCCCATATTTGATTAATGGAAGCTTACGTTTCTTTTCGACTTCGCAGTGCCGCTGACTCCCAAACATGGAAGAACCTTTTGAACTCTTTACCTTTGATTGTGCATTGGCTCACTTGGAAACCAGGTGTGGATGACTCCATTATTGTTGGAAAGGAAGTAATTTTGGGCATGGGGAAGGATTCCTTTCCTTGTATTGAGTTGATTACATGTTTAAATAGCAAAAATGTGTATTTCTATTTCAAGTGAGCATGCATCTATCTGAGGGGATTGATTTTCTCCAAACGTGTCTGATTTGGAATTTGGAGGGGTGACTATGCTTCTTAATGGAATGATACACGCTTGATGGAAGCTTGATTGGAGTACATCATTTCTATTCGGCGGAGACATGATGAGGTTAAGATGGTGGTGGTGATTGTTGAGTTGTTAATTGATAACAACAAAATGTTTTACAATGTTTGGCAGCTCAAGCTATGGAAAGACGAAATAGGAGGTTGGAGGCGTGGGAGCTAGGTGCCCACAAAAGCTTAAACAACACATGCAACCTCATTGAGGACAATTAATTACATGGAATAACCTCCAAAAGAGAGCTTGGGTTGGGCCAAGATTCTATCACCTATGCAAAGGAAATGGGGAATCTAGATTACATCTTTTTGTACACTGCCCATTCACTCACAATGTTTGGAAAAAGATCAAAGAAAATTACAAGCTATCTATGGGAATTGATAGGAACTTGAGTTAGAACCTTCGGAATCCCATAGTCTTTCATCTTGCCCGGCATTATTATGTTGGTCCACAACGAAATAAACTTAGCACGGAGTCAAGGATTCCAACTTTGGAGAGTTCATTTTTCTCTCCTTAGGCATAGTGAGAAGCCACATACCACAAGAGCCTTTTCACTCTTTTAGAAGTTCATTCCATATTTTACCACTTAATAGAATCATAGGATTGTTCGATGGGGCTGCTCAAAAAAAATGTGGAACAAAGTGGAGCGGGTGGAGTCATCAAGATCAATGATCATTGGAGTCTATAAGTGGAATCTCAATTTTGGAGGAGGAACAAACACAAGAAGGAAACTTTTGGGTTCTTGGGCTGCTCTAACCTTGGCTCATAAAATTTCTATCACAAACTTCCATGTCATAGGGGATTCAAGGTATGGTAGATTAGCTAAATGACAAAGGATCTCTTCAGGAAATCTCAATAGACTATTGGAAAGACAGGATAAAGGAACTTTTCAAGTTCTTTTCAGCCATTACTTTTGCGCATGTATACAAAGAAGAGAATCTTGAGGATGATATTTTATCAAAAAAGGCCCTCACTACGTGTCCAAGAGTCATAACATACAATCAGTGGGTAGATGGTCATGAGGGACCAAGACACTTTTTAAAGCTATACTAGATGATATTATAGTGGACTCTATCTGTGAGAAGACATATAGGATGGTAGTGTTTTTGGTATGTATGTAAATTGAAACTTTTTTTTGTAAAGTTTTGTCTACTGTTTGAACAATCTCATAAGATAGTTTTGAGAGGGATCATTGTGTACTTTGTAGCTTCATTATGGCGAGGAGAATATTACTCAAGGCAGTATATGGTTGTAATAGTTTGTCATTATAGGCAGTTATATATTTTAATATAATGTGCAATTTTCTAGTGGAAAAAACATGAGT
This sequence comes from Picea sitchensis, assembly GCA_010110895.2. Taxonomy (NCBI): domain Eukaryota; kingdom Viridiplantae; phylum Streptophyta; class Pinopsida; order Pinales; family Pinaceae; genus Picea; species Picea sitchensis. The sequence continues at coordinate 65,075 of SNQJ01S0011349.1, read as the reverse complement.
ATTTTAGGGTGCATCCCTTCAAAGAGAATAGTGGTATGGAATTCTTTCTCTCTTTTTTTCCATAGAAAATTTCTTGTTATATTCGTATTATATAACTGTGCTCGAGACAAAAATTACATCAATAGTCAACATAGAAAATAAGATATGAAAAAGGCTCACACGATGTATCAATGGGGACATGTAAGCCCCATATTCACAAGCATCATCCACACACAAAACTCAGGAAAATAAATTACTTGATTGGTCATGGGACTATAACAACAAGGAACAAAGGCCTTTGCAAAAGTGGAAAAGCTTGGAGGGACAACTAATGGGAGATTTACAGAATGAAAGTGGGACCCTCATTTCCCATCCCTCCCATAGGTTGTAAGCTATCTTTCCTTTTTGGATTCAAAGGGTCTTCTTTGATAGTCGATCTGCCTCTTTATTACTGTCTATGTAGATACGAGACAAGGAAATTGGGATGAAAGGTCTTTTGGAGCTCTCTAATCCTTTCTTCAGTAGGTCCAAAGTAACAGCGATACAGATTTCCTTTCATGTTTATCCAGTCTATGACTATTCTTGAGTCACCAAAAAACTTGTAGTTTATTGATGTTTAGTCGAGAAACCATGGTTAAAGTAACCCATACACCCAAAAATAATTCCCTAGTGTTTGAACCTGGTCCACAATTTAAGATCCATTTGTATGTCAAATGTTCATTAATCCTTAACATCCCTCCAACACCACTTTGAAGGCCATTTAGTTGAGCGCTTCCATCAAACCACCCAATTGTCATATTGTCTTTTGGCGTGGGATTTGTGGATCTGTAGTGTTGAACTTTCTCCTTTTTATTGTAAATGCCAGCACCTCCAAGAGTTCTACAGACCACCGACAGAATAGAAGGACTCCCAAAATCGAAGATGACCTTGTTGCGTTCTAACTAGACATACCAGCTAATAAAGGCAGGCAGAGAGGGATACAAGTAATCCTATTTATTCCAGCTTTTTAAAAGCAATTGATCCAGAATTCCTTCCCAAGGATCTTGTGATTTTAGTGCTCTTTGACCCTAGCCCATACTTCAATAGTAAAAGAGAAATTAACCAACAAGTGTTTTATAGACTCCCGATTTCTTTTGTACAAAAGGAAGCAACTAGGCCCATCCAAACTTTGCATTGGAGATTATCCCAAGTGAGTATTTTGTTTTCCTGATAAAGCCAAACAAGGTTTATTTTGAGGGCACAATCCCATGTCCACAATTTCTTCCTCCAAACTCCAATAGTATTTTTCCACAGTTTTGAGGCTAGGGCGGAGTAGACATTTTTTACTATGAGGAGGCTTGAATTGTCTCCTCCAGTCTATTTCAGCTCATCTGGTATGTCGATAAGTTCTACACAAGAGGTAATCAAGGATCTTCTAAAAGAATCTGATTATGTATCTTGATCTCCAAAAAGACCAATCTCATCACTTTCTAACCAGGAGGAACAGATCTTTACCGGTTGTAAAACTCTGTTGGCCTGGTAAAGATAGTGAATATTTCTTGCTAGTTTAGGAGCTGAGATCTTATTGAAAAATAGAGGTTTTTACCCAAACCCGAGATCAAGTCCTTGCCCTAATAAAATCAAGTGACAGAACCGGGGACTCAACATAATAATGTAAGCTTATGAGATGAAAGAGACAGAAGATTTCTCAGTCACGAGATGCGAGTTATGAAAATTGGTGGTCGGTCTTAGCCCGGTGATCACCAAGCCGTGGGAAGATACTTATCGCGATAACCAATGCGGATGTCATCCTTCGTGGGAATCCTCAAAGGTATTTGTTGACAATTACCACAATAGAAAATATGGATGTTCCCTCAAGCCCCAACCTCTCCACAATGTTTGGGTCTTGATGATCTCAACTACGAGGGTGAAAATGTTGTTTTCACTTACTGCTTGCAGAACAAGGAAAGAGACCAATTTTGATCCGGTTAGAGAGCAGATGTTGGGATACTTGCCGGTACCATCCAATAAAAGAACGTCTCTCAAGAGGACAACTTTTATGAGAACATAGCGTCCACCAAGGAGGTAGCGATTACACAAAGATTTATCCTTTTTCAAATTTTTAGAAATAATCCGGTTATGAAATCTTACGCCTTGTAATTTATCATATTTTAAGAATTGTAATAGAGGCATTGACATACGAAAGTTCAACGAAGTTATATGGTTATATATCCTTGAAGGAGTCTAAAACCTCATGTTGCACCCCATAATAGTGAAAAGTAGATTTTTAAAGATTTATCACCACCTAGGCCATGTCTACGCAATACACATAGTATTTTCAATCACCTTACTCTTCCTATCAAAGCCTTAGACATTATGAGGACATCATCCACGAAGAGAAGGTGAAGAATCTTAATTAATCTGGACACCTTAATCCCGGTCAGCTTCCCTTCGGCCTAGCCTTTCTTTAGTGATAAGTTGAATCATTCCATCACTTTGGAGTGAACAAAGGAAATTAGACAATACATCTTAGGCCTTTAATAGCCGGCTCACGGAGAGAAAATTGGACTTATTTATGTAATTACGCAAGAAGTTGTGTTCACCTGATTTAAAATCAGGTTAGTGATTGGAGCGAAACCCGTTGGCGTGATGCAGGAGATGGACATGGGTCTTGGTGCCCGTTCATAACAGGCAGGTGCATGGTTTGCGTTTCAGTGTAGAACATGTGTTTTAGGAATCCAGGTTGCTCATCGAGGATAAATGCAGGAAGAATAGATCTAATCCTAGCCAATAATGAGTTTTGCAATAATTTTGTAACACAGATTACCTTGACGATCGGTCTAAAATCTCCAAAGGAGGTGGGTTTATTGACTTTCGGAATTAACACTAGGAAATTCAAATTGAGAGATATAATAACCTCACCTCTTTTCCTGGATTCCTCAATTACTTCGGTAATTCTCGACCAAATTGAGAAGAGGCCCGAATGAAAGAATTGACCATCCACTCGTTGTGAGGACTCTTGTGCTTAGTATTTTAAGAATCGAATTTCCTCTTTGAACAAGGTTTTTCAAGAGAAAGAACGTCCTCTTCTTCGACTAGGCGTGGAAGAGCCTTATTGTAGAGACTTGTTCCACAATGTTGTTTTGTCCCGTGTCCTCAAAGAAACTGTTGAAAAATATGGCGGCTCTTTTTTTTAGTGCCTCCTAACCTGAGTGGACCAAACCATTTTCGTCCAAGATCTCTCAAATATGCTTGTTGTTCCTTCTATGGTTACAATGATGAAAAAAAATTGTATTACTATCCCCACTTACGCTTTTTAGTAGAATTTCCACATCCTTTATTAGCCCACAGTTCCTCTTCTGCATGGAGGTGCTTATTGCATTCTTCCTCTAAATACTTTAGATGGAGATTTGACTCTATGCTCGTCACTCCTTTTTATTTCTGTTGGTAGTAAAATTCTAGATCCTCCTCAAGATTTTCAAAGATTACATGGTTATGTAATCTTTTTTCTTCCAGACTGCTTACACGAAGTTTAAGTTGTTTTAACTTCCAAACTAATCTCCTCTGAGCCTCGGATTCCTGTAAAAATTTGTGATCATTCCACACTTCCTGAACCAAAAGCAAAGGCATCATCTCTTAACCACCAATGAATTTAGCTTAAGGGATGTGCTCTGGTGAGTTAAAACCCAATTGTACAAGAACAAGTGCATGATCAGAAACATATGGATAATCTACCCAGGACCTATATCTCCCAACAATGGAAATAAGGTCCTTTGAACCTGCATACCCGGATCCACATTCTTGATCCCTGCATCGACATGCCATGTAACCCCACACCCACTTTCCACCTAAGATATGATTTGTGTTTTCGAGGTAATCTTAGCATATCCACTTCATAATCTCTCACATGATGAGAACGATTTTTGTTAATTAATGAGGAATAATTCTCGCATATTTCCCCAAGCCTTGTGTATGCAAATGACAGTTACCATTTAATGAGTGACATGCACCAAACATATGAAGGGGAAAATTTGAATAGTGAATTGAACCCTAATTGATGATTAAAAGTACTTATCAAATGGGAAAGAAAAGTTAGACACGTAATCCTCACACTTACCCAAATGCATTGGAAGTGGAAAAAGATGGTGAACAAGAAGAACAATGAATTCGTTGGCTCATGAAAATAGGGATTTCCAGTGGTCTGTAGCATATAAGTGGTATTTTGAGCTATCCACTGAGAACAAGCTCAAAAACAAAGTTTGGATCTCAGGAATAGTTAACACTGGATGTGTGACTGAGCCATTCGATTTCAAAGAACTGGTCATATGGTGCGCTAAGATATTTGATTCAAAGCATCGACTCATTTACTTGAAGCAAAAGAACATGTGTCCCTTTGAAAATGAATACCTTAAGAAGGATTTCATGTCTCCAGAGCCTGTGAGAGTCCTCAAGCTTCCTGAGGAAGATTCCTTCTTGAAAGTTCAAGGTGGTGGTATGTGTTTACTCAAGGAATTCTTGGTCCAACCTCTAGTGGGATCCTCGAGTATTAGCGAAATCAACACATACATGTTGGCTCCGTCATTTAAAGAATTTGTGTGGCTTTTCACATAGTTGGTGGGGAAAGAATCAACAACTTATGTTCCTAGGTATGTTTTATATGTCCTCCATTTCTCTATTAAAAAGGAACCATTTTTGTTGAGGTTATCTCGAATGGGAATTTCCCATCAGTGTCAATCTTCATTCGGACTAAGAGGTTCTACATGACCTCTTACTTGTTCCTTCATCTAGTTTACTATAATACATTCAATGGCATGCCCCTAAGGGGAAATGTAGCTTTTGAAGAAGATCCTACTCATTTTTGGTATCCCACACTATGGAAGCACAAGGCTCCATTTTATTTTAACAAATCTAAGATTCCTTCGTCAAGGAGTGAAAAAGCATGCTCATAGCCAGTGACTAAATTAAATTTGAGGTATTAGAGAAGTGTCCATAGAGTTTCTCAAGGGGTAAGGAGTGTGTGTGTTTGAAGAGAAGTTCGCATACATAAGGCTCTTTGGATTCGGAGGGAAACCCATGTTTCTTCCCTGGTTTGTCTGAGACATATTTTTGGTGTATGATTTATGTAGATGGTATAGGACATGTTCCTTGTTTTTTAATAAGAAGAGGAAGTGACATGTCATTCCCATGCCCTTCAAGATTGTCGATATTACATTCAAAAGTTCATCAATTCTGATCGAGATGGCAGGATTCTCCAAGACCTTTAACATGAAAGAAGCAAAAGCTCACAGTGGCTTTGATTTGGAAGATATTTTCACGGATCATATGGTATCAATCAATTATGTCTCAGTTTCTAATAGGGTGCAAGAAATTACAAAAGGATGCGATGACAATGGGGACTCTCATGTTGATGCCAAGGTGATAACTACCCCGAGAAAAACTACTCCCATAAAGAAGAAGTAAGCTACCCATGAAGATTCACATATAAGGGAAAGTTTAATTGTTGGTGAAATAGAGATCTCTCTCCTGGAAGAAAAATTAGTCTAACTATGAATAGGGGGATACACAACTGGTGTAGGGTGGCATGGTTCATCACCCCATGGGGTCCTCTTAGAATACAAAGGTTGGGAGATTAATTCTAGTGGAAGGGAGAGTAATGAGGGATGTGCGGATGATGGAGATGGTGGGGACCCCCCTCGATACCAATTGGAGACAACACATATTGTTTCTCATGTTCCCAAAATAAAAAGGAATCCAGACATAGGTGGTTCTCCAGACCCCGATGATTTAGAATTAAACAAACAGGCAAGTGATGAGGTCAATAACATGCTTGCATGGGTTGTAGTACAAATAGATGAGAATAAGTTAATAGCATAGGAGTTGGACCGGAAAGGGCCAGCAATTTTAGGAAAGAGTCACAGTGACTCTTCATCATGCCAAATATGGAAACAATCCAAAACATATTGAAGAGTTAATATGAAGGGAAGATTGAAAGGAATTGGAGCTCTGAAATTGAAGTCAAGGGATTGAAGCCTTCATGGGTTCTCAAGCTTTATCAGGCCAAAAGTGAGGCATTAGCTCACTTGATAACAGAGTAGAAAGTAGAGAATGTGAGATTGAAAAAGAGGGTAAGGGAACTTGATGTTTCCCTTAGCCCAAAGACATTATTTGTAGAGCCATTATCTATGATGGTTCCCAAAGAATTCCATGAAGAAATGACCAGATCAAACTCTAAAGTCATCAGGGCTGTTAGACTACTGATGGGTGTCATGAAATATGTGGTTGACAACATTGATAAAAGACTTGGCATTATTTTCCAAGCTTGGAAATTATTTGTTGAAACAAGTGCATAGCTGGAAGAATTCCACACTGCAGGTATATGGGACTTACGAATGACAATCATTTTATAAGAATGCTTAGTGGGACATTTTGTGGCAGGATATCCAGTATGGGCGATCTCACTTAAAAGTGACGGGACCTTCCCTTCTAAATATAGATTAAAGGTAATACATGCCTAGTTGGCCACAATAGAGTAGATACTCTACGGCAATTTGGGACCATCTGACTCTTTGGAAGAATAGAAAGTTTTTTTTAAAAACTCTTGATATTACAAAGGAACTGGAAGGTCCACCCCTGATAAAGGACTCAATGTTGTTAAACAAAGATCAAGTGGAAGCAGAACTAGAATTGTACTAAGGGTTGCATGGGGAACATAGTTTGATGACCTCACAAAATTTCAAAGCGGAGCTCCGATGTTAAATGGTTAGTTTCATGAACGGGAATTAAGATCAATCATCCACATCACAAAAAAAATGGGACATGTTGAAGAAAATTAAAGCATGAGTCATTGGGAGATGAGGGTTAAACAAGACATAACCGTAACACTGTTACGAGAATATATTCAAGAATGGTTGAATGGTGCATTAGAAGCAATAGCTAACCCATCATAATCTTGAAGATTGAAGAAACAATTGTAACAATTAAAGTTAATATCTCCTGTATTTAAATATCAAAGGAAGTCACCAAGCATCTTTCCCTGCTTCCATTTTTTGTGAGTAGAAGAAATGTTTGAAGAACTTCCCTTGGATTTCTTCTTTCTTAGTTTGCAATCATCTAGTATTGCCATTCAAATGTCGTTTGTGTGCAAGGTCAATTTCTGACTTCATTTGTTTGTCTTCTAGGTTACCTCTGCTTGATATATGGTCCATGTGATCCCCATTCCAACCAGCTAGGGTAAACACATTTCGTATTTTATCGTTTAAATATCATGAATATTATGTAGTGTCATTTATTTCATACATTTTATTTGATATTAAACAACCAATTTGATTTATAATTTAAAGCATTGGTTGTGGAGCTCGATTATCTTCCTGATTGAGAGGGTCCTTGTTTTCGGTCGTGTTTATACCCCATGAAGTATTTACACCCAGGAAGTATGTACACTATTCCACCTTGAGAGTGCAGAGGGTACCCTCCTCTGCACTATATGTTAGGGTATATGTAAAAGTATATGTAATTTCATTTGTAAATCTGGACCGTTCATTATAAGGTGTAGATCCCAGCAATTAGGGTATGTTAGGGTGTTTTGCCCTAGAGGCAACCCTCTTTTATGGGAAATGTATTCTGACTATGGATGATTGTGAATATTGTATTAGAGGAGGCCCTTAGAGAAGAGGAAGTTACATGGGTTTTGCTGTAGGTTTGTATCCCTTCATTTCTTTGGAAAATAATAAAGGAAGGACATGACAATTTCTGGTGGGCCACCTTGGAGTGGTGAATCAAGTAAATCTGTGTCTCTCTTGTATTGTGTGTCTTTTGTGTTTTGTTTCTACATTTGTTTATTTTATTGCTCTGGGATACTATTTTTCTAACATAGTATCAGTAAAAGGTAGCTCCTTGAGGAAAAGAGGGTTCACAGTTCAGTGGGAAACTGATAGCCGGAGATGGAATGTTTAGGTTCGAGAAATTTAACTGACAAAACTACCAGTTATGGAAGATTGAGATGGAAGACTATTTATATCGAGGAGATCTATTCCTACCATTGAGTGGAAGTATATATAAAAGCCCGTGACCATGAGAAGGACGAAGAATTAGATTGTTGACAGAAGGCTCTAGGAACGATATGATTGAGCCTCACAGCGTCAGTGGCTTTCAATATTTGAAAGAAAAAGACAACGAAGAGGTTTGATGGGCCATTGTGAAAGCTGTATAGAAAACCCTTGTCGAATAAAAGGTGGCCCTAATGAAGAGAGATTATTTAATATGAAGAGATGTCAGAAGGTGGAATTACATTGAGATCATTTAAATGAATTTAAAACAGTTACTAATCAACTAAGTTACGTAAAAGTGGACTTTGGTAGTAGAGTTGGAGACTCTTCTAATCTTGTGCTCTCATTTACTTGTTGGAATGGCTTGGTCATGGCTATAAAAGCCAACTGTCTGGTTCAAATACTTTAAAATTTGATGATGTTGATGGTGTTATCCCTTAGTGAGGAAATCATTGAGGAAGAAACCAGGTGAAACATCCCGAGGAAATGCATTGAACTATGGAGAGCGAGGAGAACAAAAGGATAGAGGAAAGGGCTCTGAGAACTGAGGGAATTCTAGGAAGGATAGATCAAATCAGACTTGGAAGAGATAGAGTGTTGGAATTGTGGGAAGAAAGGACTTGTCCCGAAGAAATACTGCGAGCTCCAAAGAAACAAAGATGGACAACATGAGAGAAATCGAGGAAACAAATATATGGTGATGTGTTACAAGATACTGATTCTTTGTAGATAATATTTAAGATCTTAGGTGAAGTGCCGGGGGCTTCATTTAATTCCACACCCGATAGGAAACATTTCTAGATTATGTTCAAGGTGATTTTAGACGGTTCATTTGGGTGATAATAGATTGGCACAAAATTATTTGGAATGAAATGTAAAAATAAAACAACAGAAATGGAAACCAATGGTTGTTGAAATAATATTAAAACATGTTCAGTTGGGGGCAAAATCTGATTTCCAAGGCGGTTAGCAAGTGAAGGTTGGCATATCCATATTCTGAGATAAGATGTGGAAGGTCATCAAAAGGATCATTGGTGATAATGAAAGGAGAGAAAGGTAGGTACATTGTATCTATGTATTGGTATCACCCGACTCTTCTATATCTTGCTTCCTGAGGTGGATACAACACTATGGCATAATATGATAGGACACATGAGTGAGAAGGTATGGAATGCTTCACAAAATAAATTTGTTGCAGGATCTTAAACAAATTGATTTGGACTACATGACATTGTGTTTATGGAAAACAAAGAGAGTGATTTCTGAGAGTTGGAAAGAAAAGAAGAATGAAAGGTTAGAGCTTGTGCATACAGATGTATGGGGACCGGCTCGGGTATCATCTGCCAGGTAGCTCTCATTATTATGTTACTTTTATTGATGATTATTTAGAAAAGGAAAACTTGGGTTTTATTGCATTCGACAAAATCGATGTTTTTGATACTTTTAAAAATGGAAAGATTTGGTTGAGATGAGGCAGGAAGAAGTTTGAAGTGTCTTAGATCGGATAATGGAAGTGAATCGCAACAAAAGGATTGATGATTATTGTTCATACCATGGGATTAATGGAGAGAAGAGCAGGTTCCACGAACACCACAAGAAATGGTGTATGGAAAGGATAGGCAGGACAATCATGGGTGATGCAGGTATGGGGTACATGTTGGTTTGCCTTATAGTTTTGGGCGGAATCATGAATCACATTGTTTACTTAATAAGCAGAGGGACCTGAGCTCTTTGGATGGTAGAATTCAGAGGAGGAATGGACAAGAAAAAGGTAAACTATTCTTTTTTAGAAAACTTGTTTATTGAAACATTTGTCCATATTGATAGAAAATAGAAGAAGAGAACAAAACTTGAGGCAAAATCAAGAAATGTACCTTTATTGGATATGGTGTTAATGATTTTAGTTCTCGCTTATGGGATTATAGAAAATAACAAAATCATTAGGAGTAGAGAGATGTCATATTCAGTAGAGAGGGTCATGTACAAAGATGGAGTTCTTGAGGGAGAGAAGCGAGGAAACAAAAAACAAGAATACGCAGTGCCAGTAGGATCAAATGAGAAATTCCAAAGGAACACGAAAATCAAAATGTACAACAACGGAGAAACATGTACCTCAAACACACATAAGTGTTGTTGAAGATCCTACGAGGTTAAAGTGTACTTGAGCGATACTCTCCTTCGATATAGTATTTGTGTACATTGGTGAACCCAGAATGTTATGAAAAGAAGCCGTCTGGTAGACACCAAAAGAAGTGGGAGAAAGACATGAAGAGGAAATGGATTCCTTGGAAAATAACGGACTTGGGACTTGGTTCAGTTGCCTATGGGAAAAAGATAATTGTAGAATAAATGGTTTACAAGTTGAAGGAAGAAGATGGAGAGAAAAGCAATTGAGGGAGCTAGACTTGTTGTAAAGGGGTTTGCACGAAAGAAGGTATAGATTTTGATGAAATATTTTCTCATTGTTAAAATGACTTCAATTAGAACTATTTTAAGTCTTGTGGCATTAGAAGATTTACATCTTGAATAGTTAGATGTAAAAAGCGACTTTCTCAGAGTTTGGAGGAAGAGATTTACACCATCTCACGGCGATACGAGGGTATGAGGTCAAAGGAAGGAGAATTTGGTATCTGAGGTTGAAGAAGAGCTTGTAGCAGCTAAAGCAAGCAAAGGCGATGTTATCCCAGTTTGTGAGTTTATAGCCAGTGAGTTATAGTAGATGTCTTTTTTGATCACTTTGTTTATTTTAAAGGCTAGAAAATGGAAGCTATATTATCTTGCTATTATATATGTAGATGACATGCTTGTTGTAGGATCTAATATCACGGGATATAAATGTACTCAAGAAGAAATTAGCCAATTCATTTCACGTGGAAAGGATTTGGAGTCTTTATAGAAATCCTTGAGCGTAGAATAACAAGAGCGGAAAAATGCTTAAAGAATGACATTTGTCTCGGTGGAAATTACACAAAGAAGGTGTTGGAGAGGTTTAGAATCACGAGAATGCGAAAGCAGTTAGTACACCTTTGGCCAGCCATTTCAAATGCTAAGAATGTGTCCCAAGACCTTAGGAGGAGATACAATACATGTCGAGGCTCCCTTATTCGCCATTGGGTTAAGCGACTTGATGCTTATACAATGGTTTGCACAAGACGAGATAATGCACATGCAGTGGGAGTTGTGAGTAGGTATATGAACAATCAGGTAAAGAATTATTGGGAAGGTAAAGTGGATTCTGAGGTATTTGGGAGGTACTACTACACATGCATTATGTTTTGGAGGTTGGACACTTTTCTATGGGGATATGTTGATTGAGATATGGCGGGTGATAAAGAGCGAGGAACACCACAAGGTATGTTTTACTATAAGTGGAACAGCGGTAGGATTTGGATTTCTAAACTGCAAAGGTTGTTGCACTTTCAACAAAGAGAGGCAGTATATTCTTCTGAGCTAGTAAAGAGATGATTTGGGTTACAAAGGTTTATGGAGGAATTGGGAAAGAAGCGGAGAACAACAAGTTGTACTGTAACAGTCAAAGTGCCATTCCTGCCTGAAACTGACCTTCCATTCAAGACTAAGCATATCTGAGTTGAGGTACCACTTCATGACCCTTGGAAGATGGACAATTGGAAAATTTGGAAAATATACACACTAGCGAAAATCCTCCTTGAACCTTGTATGTTAACAAAGGGAGTAACCGAGGGGAAAGCGAGTTCTTACTCGATTTGGTTAGTGCTAAGAATGAAGATAGAAGATAAGAAATTTACCGAGTCAAAGAAGGTTATTTGAGAGTCCGAGCCTTATCTGTTAGCGATGGAATTGTGAATCGGTGAGTCTGCAAGTGGGGAGATTGTTGGTTGTGGAGCTGATTATCTTCGATTGAAGGTCCTTGTTTTTATTGATGTTTATACACCTTGAAGTATTTACACCCAGAGTATGTACACTCTTCCAATTGGGGAGTGCACGGTACCCTCCTACACTATATATTAGGGTATATGTAAAGTATATGTAATTTCATTGTATGCATCTGGACCGTTTCATTATAAGATTGTGAGATCTGACAGTAGAGATTATGTGGGGTTTTGCCTAGAGGCAACCCTCTTTTATGGGGAAATTTATTACTGCTATGGATGAGGTGAATATTGTATTATGAGAACTTTGAGAGAAGAGAGAGGAAGTTACAGCGGGTTTTTTTTTTTTTTTTTTTTTTTTTTTTTTTTGGATAATAATAAAGGAAGGACACGGCAATTTCTCTGGTGGACATTACAACGACCTGGCAATTTCTCTGGTGGACGTAGCCCACACTGGGTGAACCACGTAAATCTGTGTCTCTCTTGTATTGTGTGTCTTCTGTGTTTTGTTTCTGCATTTGTTTTATTTTATTGCTCCGCGGTCCTGTTTTTCTAACAAAAACTCCATAGAGAGCTATCTGGGGGCTCATGACTTTTGTGGTTTCTGACTTCTATTTAAGCATGAAAACTCGAGAATGAGTTTCTTTTACATCCCTATGATATGAATGTTGAAAAAATCATTTAAAGTTCTCTGAAAAGGACCATCCATGCTACTCTTTGTTATGTTTGTTTTGTTCGGATGTGTTTCTTTACACTGCCAAGATATGATAAATTAATAGAAGAAACTATTGTTACTTTCTTTATGATTTAAAGTTTGACTTTCCTTTCAATCTGTTCTCTCCCTATTTCACTCGTAGTCATTAGCTGTGTGATGAATGATAAAACCATTGTCCATAAATTTTGACATAACTATTATGTGAGTGAGAAACAAAGGAGCACCTGATCCAGGTGGATATTGGTGGCCACCCACATGTTCCAAATTCCAACTGGCTCATCTTGACAGTTTCCAGTTCAACATATTTCTCTGTAATGGGGACACTTCTTTGTAATTATGGGTTCCGCACTTCTGAGGTTGTCTTGAATCCCTACACAACATCCAGGTGGATATTAGTGGTCACTCATCTAGTCCAACTTTTTTATTTTGGCAATTTTCATCTCAGTACATCTTTCTGTACTTCTGGGGCCGTTTTAAGGCCCTAAACAACATTTTTTGGGATTTCCATAGTGAAACTATTGATTGAGTTATAGTTGGACAACATATTGTGTAGTTCTCTAAAATAACTTTCCAACAGGCTATCACACGCCTAAAACGGAGATCATATGCAAAAGATATGAACCCGAGAAGTTGATGTACCAACTTACCCCAACGGGGCCCACATGACTTTTGGTGCTTTATCTCCTAGGGTTAGGTTTTTGGATGTCTAGGGTTTTGGCATTCATGTTTATTGTAAAAAGGCCTTTAGAGCCTCATTGTACTCATCTTCTTGTGAATGAGCGTAACCGTCACATCTCTTCTCAGAGATAAAGTTGCCACCATTCTAGCGAGTCTTGCACTTTGTATTTTTACAATCTTTGTACATTTCTTTCATTAATAGAAATCATGTATTGTTGTATTTCTTTGTTTCTAGAAATATTTATGTGTATTTCATTGTAATATCTTTGCTTTCATTTTGTTCCGAAAATAATCCGGATCAACACCACCTCTTTAAAAACGAAAAGGGTATCTCTAAATTCCCATGAGAATACCCTATGAGGTTGTCTCTTGTCCTTAAGAGGAAAATAGATCAACAATAACATTAAACTAATAAACCAAAATTAAAGAAAAGTTGAGGTCCATAACTTCAAATTGAATTTAAATAAACATTACAAAGATAACATTTATGAGTAATAAAATATGCACAATACATTTGTTAATGCTTGAATCAGTCAGGACCGAAACAGAAACCTCATGAGGACATTTGTACAAACTCAATTATTTTTTAGTCGAACTTCTCCCACAAATACGATAGGATTTTTGCTAAAATTTATAGTTCCACTTAATTCATGGGGATTTTGATCATGGGACTTTTCCCTTAGGGATTTGTTGATGCTTGAATCAGTCAAGACTGAAACGGAAACCTCATGAGGACATTAGTCCCCCTTTGTTTTTAGAGAGGTGGTTCTCCTCTTTGGCTAAAAGATATATCTTTGAATATCTTGGATTAGGGAGAGTGTTAGGCAACAAACCCCAAATATTTATTGCTTGGATTTATATGAAAATGGTTCTTCAATAACCCAATATGATCTTTAAGTGCAGCAAAAACCTTTTTACAATAAGAGAATATTGAAGGAGAGTTTCAACATCAGAATAAAATTGTGATCAACATCACACACAAACTTCTTAATAATATATAAACGCATCCATATCTTCTTCATGAGAAATAGGAGAGAATGATTTGATCATCTCTAAGGATTTTAATAGAGTATTGCAATTAGTAATAAAAGAGAAATTGATAGGTCAACCTCTAATATCTCATACTTAAAACTCAAAGTTACAAGATACAATTAAGATCAACCTTGAAGCAATTCTTTGTGGAGTTTATTCATGAGAAATGTTCTTCATTACCAAAAATTTGACAGCCATGTATGTGGCTGCAAATACTCCATGATCATACAAGAAAAGTGTGTAGAAGAATACAAGAAAAAAACTCAACAACTCATCCTTGTGCTCAACTCCGAGATTCAAGCATAAAACTATGAGAAGTGGTGTAGAAGAATAGAAAGAATGGAGAAGACAAAGATTTCTTTCTTTTGATCAGAAGCGTGATTATGTATCCATGGTTGTACCTTATTCTTCCTCTGATCTTATGCTTTGCCCCTCTGACAATACTGATTATTGGAAATCTTCATGAAACATCTCTTCTCTTTTTAAGAAGGGATTTTATAACTACTTGAGTAGTTAGGGTTTTCTTCCTCTTTTGAAATTCCCGTACAAGTTTCTTCTTGAAACATTCCATTTAATTAGTGCCTCATTAATTCCTCATTAATGAAATTATATAT
>SNQJ01S0011349.1:31990-48155 GCA_010110895.2 Picea sitchensis | reverse complement strand
GATTTATTTTCACAATTTAATTAATTTCCCTTTTAAAATAGGAGGGTTGTGTTTTAATTTTCTGGGAATTATAATCAATTTTTTAGCCATACAAATCACTTCTGATGTGATCTTCATCGTCTTATATTTCTAACGATATAAATTTTGTGTAAATCCGTCGCTCGATCTCAAGATATGAGCTCGTGAAGTTTAGTTGTCATGCAGGCCTATTAAAAATGCAGTTGACTGATATTTTAATTTCTTAGAACAATATATCAAATTTGATCACTTGAAACCTATACCTCCATATTCTACGTTGAAATACCTTTCCAACGGTATAAAGTTTGCGTTATTTTGATATCCGAAGCTCAAGTTATGGCCTCCGCAAGATCAACGCCCAGCCACCGTCGATCAAAATTGATGGGCAAATGTGGGCCCTTGGATGAATTTCGTGCTTCCCTTCATAAAATTCAAATTTTTGGTTTAAAATTATATCCCACATGCATTGGGATATTATATTCTTCATGATATATAATACTAAGTGTTTGATACACTTAGTAAGAAACACGAGAAGAGATGAAATTATGGAGCTTGGAGGATTCAACCCTTGGAAAATTGTTGAATAAAATAATAATTTTTTGGAATCCTGTCATCGTCCACCTCACGCCCAGTCACCATGATGAGTCATCTAATAATATCACACCATATGTCTCAAATTTTATATTTCCATGTGTCTCCAATGTTGAGTTTCCATGTGTCATGACCTCATTCATTACCATGTGTCATATTTTCATTCCCTAGTTTCCATGCCTTGGAATAGCTTTGAGAATTTGGCTAAGTATGGGAGATGGGATGAGAGGGTAGGAGGGAAAATTGTGGGTAGCGTAAGTTGAGGGGGTAGTTTGTAGGTTGTGGGAATGGACAAGAGATAATTCAAATATAAAAAAATTCATGAACCTGCCAACCTGGGAACCCGCGGTTGTATAGATGATAAAAAATATATTAAGTGTAGAGGTACGGTCGATCGTATTCGCATGCAAGAGGAATGAAATACTTTGGATATTGACATCCGCGACAAGGCTGATGGTCTAAATGTAGATCACGGAACTTGGGGTGCAAATTTAAGGTCACAGAAAATGGAGAATGAGGGCTTGAACCCATGAAACTGAAAAAATGGCTAAGTGTTAAAACATAGTTTTGAGATAAGCAACTGGGTGGAAATGAAGGCCCTCCAACCCGTGAACCCGCAAACCCAATGAGGATATGAGTACTTAGGGGAGAGGGGGAGAAATGTAGACGACGGAAGTGAGGGAGGAGAAATGTAGATAGTGGGAGCAGGAGTGAAAAAGGTGAGAGGGAAGGGTGAAAGAGTGTGGTGGGTGTCTGCCCCCCGCCAGAGATTGAAATATGGCTTGAAATATGGCTAAGTATGGGAGGATAAGGGATAAGGGAGTGGAGAGGGTGGAGAGATAAGGAGAAAAATGGTTAAGTGTTGAGATGGATAAAGGTGAAAGGTGAGAGAAACAAGTGATGGGAATGCTTAGCCAAAATTCGAAAAAGGATAGAAGAACATGATACTTAGAAAGATTTTTCAAAATCGGACCTTTGGACAAGATCTTGAATAACTTAGGCATACATAAATAGATTTCTGATCTGAAAAATGCGTGGCGAAGATGAGACTGCGGGCTACAGAGTGAACTGACAAAAGTTCAAAAAATGTCTTCTTTTGATATCAGGGCTTTTATGAATCCAAGAGCGGGCAAATATAGATGACCAAATTTTGGTCAACAAGATTTTAGCTCATTTTAAGAAGACCTAGATGATAGGAATTTCAAAAAATGAATAAGTCAATGTAAAAAATTACCTTGCTAAAAAATGAATAAGTCAAGGTGAAACATCACTTCGAGAGAGAAAATATATTACCATACATAGTTAAGTTTTTTTTGTTTTTTTAAGGTATAAGTTTGAATTCCTCAAGGTTTAGTATACATTTTTCAAAATTGTTATCAATGATCTATGAGTAGTTATTTGGGGCCCATTACATTTTTACTTCTCAGTCAGCATGAGTTTCATCATTGTGGCGATATACAACGTATCAAGATTTTGTTTTAATCATGGGAATCGATAACTCATAGGGTGACTTGAACCTACAACCACATGGAGTCCTACAAACTAGAGGACACCAAATGATACATGGTTAAACTTCAAGTGAGAAGAAAAGACATATGAAAATATAGGGTTAAAGTTAGTTGGGTAAATTGATTAGTCTCTACCAAGATATTTTGAGTGGGAGGTTGACAATTCAATTATGTAGGGGTCCTTGGCTATAGGGGGTCCACCTCCAATTCATAGTTCCTAGTACCTTTCTATTATATTAAGATGGTTTATAGTGGTAGTTGATTTGGATGCTAGAACCTTAATCACTGAGGTGCATGATGGAAAATCATTGGTTTTCTGAAATATAAAAAATGGTTAAAGTCAACTACGTATTTTATGAAAAAAATGTCAAGAGTAATTTCTCTTAACATTTAAGATCAAGAAAAAATGAGTAATACACCACAGTGCACTCTAATGAAAATCTAAGTTCACGATTATAGAAGATATATGCTTCCTTAAAACACCAATAAGATCTATCTATCTTTTACTATCTAATAGAGAAATGCAATGATAAGACTAGAGGTCCGAAATGAGGCTAGATATAGGGATATGTAACAACTTTTTCTAGAACTAAGTATCAAAACTCTAACACAGTTAAAATTACTAAGTTTTTTATAAAACACAACTGAGTAAGTTGTTGCACTGAGAGAAGCAAAACGTACTCTATAGCATAGTGCAAACAAAATGTGTAACATATATGTAATGTAACATAAATCTAATAAATAAATAAAAAAGAAGTAAAGATTCATAATTTGAAAATGAATTTAAATAAACATTACAAAAATAATATTTATGAGTAATAAAAATATAAACAGTACATAATGGATATAAGTTAAAAAATGACAAACTCAATTATTTTTTAGTTAAAATTCTCTCCATATTATTAACTAGGAATCTTCTTTAATTTATAGTTTTACATTTTGATTATAAAACTTGATAATTATTAGTTTTATCTTATTTTAAAAAATTCATATTATAAAAATTTGAAAAAATAAATATAATTATTAGTTTTATCTTATTTTAAAAAATTCATATTATAAAAATTTGAAAAAATAAATGAATCAAAGTAAAACTTTACCTTAAAAAATAAACTTAAAAAAAAAATTGAATCCAATTTTTAACTCAACCCTTAAAATAATATTAATATTAAAATGAATAAATAAAATATTAATATTATAATAATAAATAAATATAACTTATACACCAACATATATTTTAAAATTTTCATTTCATATTAATAATGTTTTTTTAATACATATCATAAGAGACAAAAATCCATGCCTAGAAAATGACAAAGATCGATGTGTTTGTTTTGAATGAATACTAAATGTCCATGTTTATTATGAATAATGAGTGATTTTTAAGAATAGTGATATAATAAGACAAGATCCACATTTTCCTATTAGTAATTCAGTGTTTATATTGTGCACATATTATAATAATTCAGTCTTTATATTGTGCACAAATTAATTATAATATGCTTGACTTGGTCAAGATAAGTAACTTTATTAGGAAAGAAAATCACTCATAACACTTAATGTAAATTGGGACGCAATGTCCAATAAGTTGAGAACAAGGAGTAAGATAATTTTACATAAATATTTAATGTATGATAGAGTTTTTAAAAGTATCTTTAATAGTTAGAATATGTATTTCCCTTTTATACATTATAAATTTGAATATAAAAAAAGTAGGTTTTGTACATTTTAATAAACTAATTAATAAAATATAAATTTAAATATAAAAAGATTAAATATAGTATCTTTAATTATTAGAATATGTATTTCCCTTTTATACATTATAAATGTGAATATAAAGAAGATAAGTTTTGTACATTTTAATAAATTAATTAATAAAATATAAATTTGAATATAAAAAGAAATAAGTTTTGTACATCTTAATAAACTAATTAATAAAAAATTATATATATATATTAGAAATAAATTATTATTATTATTTATAAATTTAATATATGAATTAAAATATTATAAAAACTTACTTCCCGGTCACCATTACCTTAAAGCTACACCTAAGACTTTATAATAAAATAATAATCCTTCCCAAGTGCACATGAGTTAGACAAACTCTTCCTTTCAATCATTTTGGCCTAGGCTTTCTTAGACGGCAACTATTGAAGTGACATTTTATTACAAGCCTATTCAAAGGGGTGTTCGGGATTTTGTGTGCTTTGTCGCAGAGCCTCGGAGGACCTCCACCATTTGTTCATCCACTGTACTTTTGCCCAAGCGATTTGGAATCGTATTCAACAACATTACTCTCTTGCATTCCACTGGACTGGTGCCACCTTTTCGGAGTATTTCTTCTCTTGGTTCACTATCCAAGCTGCGCCACCATCGCTGGCTGTCTTCGTTTGCTGGCAAGTTTGGATTGAGCGTAACAGGGTCCTCTTCGACGATGCCTCTCCTTCCTTTCATGCGGTCTTTTACAGAACGCTGGCCTCTTTTCAGTGGAAGCAGACCACCGTCAAGACACTTCCCTTAAAAGCGGTGGATACTTTCCTGCCTGAAGGTTACTCGGTGGCATTTTTTGATGGAGCGGATCTGTCCTCAGGCTCTTGTTGTGGTGCTAGAGGCACCTTCAAATCCCACCCGCAGCGGATGACTAAGTGGTTTCTAAACTGTGGTAGGGGATCGAACACCAAAGCCGAGCTTTTGGGCTTATGGGCCACTCTTATGATTGCTTCCTGTTGGTCCCTAAATCATCTGCATGTTATAGGTGACTCAAAAGTAATCATTGACTGGATCAACAGTAAGAGCAGTCTTGAATCCATCCATGTGGAAGGATGGAAACAAAAAACTCATCAGCTGGCCTTATCCTTCTCTGATATCATCTTCTGTCATCTCCCCAGATCCTTCAATTCAGAGGCAGATGCACTTTCGAAGTGTGCCCTAAAACAAGTGATTGGCAGACTATCAATCTTCCACTGTGACACAGACCAGGAGAGTCCGATTTCCTCCTACAACCTCTTTGAACTTCAACGACTATCTCGCTTTTCTTTGAGATAAGTTTTGTGAGCCCTGTATTTGCGTTTTTGGTTTCTGCCGTTTCGTGTGGTATCATCCTTTGGAGAGCCGATTCCTCTGCTATTGTTTTAAGCTGTCTGAGCACGAGAGGTGTCGGATGATACTGTCCTGGGATATCTGATCATGCTTCGATGTTTTATTTTTCCTTCCCGCTGTTTCCAGGAAATATTGTAATTACTTGTAAGACCTGTCTGATCTGTCTATGTTGAACGGAGCTGACTATGGTTCGTTTCTGCGATTTGTAAATGATTTTATAACTCTTATAAAATTGAGATAATTTCTTCCGGGAAAAAAAAAGGGGGTTTCTTTTGGATTCTCTTATGGCTATAGTGTGAGATTTGATGTAATTTTTTTTTTTAACATTAATAAAAATGTTTTTAAAGAAAGAATATTTATAAAATGATTATTTTTTGGTGATATTTTTCGGGGACTTTTGTTTTAAATTTGGTGAGAAATTGTTAGATCTGCATATTTGAGTGATTATTTCTGTATAATTCGAGTGTCCTAGAGGTTTTTTAGCATGCTAAATTCATTTTTGCATTCATAAATGGATATTAAACAAAAAAAAATAGTGTTTTATTGCAGATTTATGTCGTTGGATTCCGACGAGAAAAACCATTTCGTACAACAGTTAGACAATGCCCAAAATATGTGGGGCATACCATATATTTTTTAAATACCAACTTTCCACCTTATGCATTGTTTATAGAAAGAAATTAATAATGTGTATGTATGTTTGTTAATATGTGTGTGTTTAGTGCATTATGGTAATATTTATATGGATAGGATTTAATTGCAATGAGTTTTTTTTTAATTGAAATTGAGAGATTTTGTATTAAGTAAAAGATACAATTGAGCTTGTAGCAAAAGTTGAGAGAGATTTAAAATTTACAAAATTTTGGCCTACAAAGATCATGTGCAGTCTATAACTTCTGATTGTTACTATCCAGACTCAAAATTTATATGGAGTGTAACAAACAGGAAAATTGACAGTAAATACTTTGTCAAAGACCCCTAGAATAAGCCCGAAGAGACATTTCATCTCTCAACAACCAATAAGAGACATATCCTTCAAACCCAGGTTATCCATTGTTGATACATAGGTTGGAGTATTCAAGTCAGGAACTTGATTGGTGCGAACTCGAGAGAGGACCACTTAAGAGCCTACATACACGGTCATGGGTGAGTTGATCCTAAACCTCTTCTAACTACATTTTGATGATGTTACATTCATCTGGAAGTTGTTGGAGGCACTACCTGTGATGGATAATTCACAACAAGTTCGAGGGCGGTGATGACTTGTGCTGAAAGATTGCTTAAACGAGCTTGCATAGCCTGTACCAAGGTCCAATATCCTGAGACAATCAACCTCTTGTTCTGGTTGTATAAACCACAGCCTCAAACAAACACACCTATGATGTGCCATATACTAAAGGTGAACAATAACAACGAGTAACATCAGGAGGTCGTGAACTTAGAAAAGGGAGTAGAACTATTTGACTGTGTGGACAAATGCAGAGAGGAAGGAATGAAATAGGCTAGAAGACCCAGTGTACACATGAACAATCAGGGTCGTTACTCCCCATCCCATCCACAACAGAACCCTCATACTTTGATGATCCGGATTATTTTCAGTACGAAATGAGAGTGGAGATATAATAAAGAAATGCACAAAGATATCGCGGATATCCAATAATATAACATAAATGTATAAGATATGAAACCATAAACACAGAGATACAGTAATACATGATTTCTATTAATGAAAGAAATGTACAGAGACTGTAAAAATACAGAGTGAAAGACTTGCTAGAATGGTGGCAGCTTATCTATGAGAAGAGATGTGACGGCTACTCGCATTTGAAAGAAGATGATTACAATGAGGCTCTGAAGGCCTTTTTACAATAAACAGGAATGACAAAAACCCTAGACATCCCAAAACCTAACCCTAGGAGATGAAGCGCCAAAAGTCATGTGGGCATCGTTTTGGTAAGTTAGTACATCAACTTCCTGGGGTCGCAACTTTTGCATACGATCTCCGTTTTAGGTGCATGATAGCCCGTTGGAAATGTATCGTCGAGGAGATTCATTTTGGAGGCAATATGGAAGGAACTTCCATATTGCTCCCTGTTTTCCCAAAAACGTCGTTTAGGGCCTCAAAATGGCCCCGAAAGTTAAAAACTACTAAAAATAGTAAATTACCAAAATTGCCAGAAAACTATTTTGAGCCAGTTGGAAAAGGTGGGTGGCCACCGATATCCACCTGGATCAATCCTCCCTCCTTAGAAAACAATGGTCTCCATTGCATTGAGTGCTCAGGGGAGAGGGAAAAACGTTTGCTGAATCTGAATCTTGGTGAACTGCTTGCCTTGCTGGAGACGTCACGTTGCTCAGTTTGTGGAAGTTTGTCACGAACCTGTTGAGGCTAAGGAAGTTCAATAAGTCGAGCTACACGAGAGGGCGATGTGTAGAAGGAATATTTGTGCTTTGCTGCAACCTTGTCAACCTGCTTCTATTGGATAGAAGGTGCTTAGGGCGAGGTTGTAGTAGTTGTAGTGTCCTTCTGTTCCTCTTTTGAATAGATTGTGAATAAGTTGAATTTTACAGTATGAGATACTACCTTGCGACACTATTTAGGTGGAACAATAGTCGGAACTACCTTTGGTATTCTGTAGAGATGACCCCCTAGAGAAACAATGACACTGCGGGGTCAAGACTCATAAACATCATGGCATCTCCACATATATGGCTAGCCCAAGAGAACATCACAAACATCCAGTGGGGCAACATCACATAATACCTCATCCTTGAAGGGCTGGATGCTGTATGACAGTTGACACTGATGGCTGACACAAAGATCTCGTCCTTGGAGAAGCCACCTGATGTTGTATGGCTACGGGTGTGGTGTTGTTGATAATCCCAACTGTTTGACAACCTTTGCTAAGATGAGGTTATTCTGGCTTACGCTATCAACAATAAAATGTAGCGGGGTCCCCTTCACCCACATCTATGAATGAAAAAGGTGCTCCCCCTCTTCAAGATATGTTGGTTCTTCTGGTTGAATTGTTGCGGTCACGACAACAACAGTGGGGTATGCGTCAATGATCTGTCCTTTACCAGTATTTTCAGAATTATATTCTGAATCAAGGTTCGACTCCTTGTCTTTGATCTCGGTCACCAATGACTATTTTGAGCAACATTCATCGGTGTTGTGCCAGGGGATTTTGTGGAAATCACACCATTTTCTGGTGTCCTTCCTTGTCTTCCCATGACCCTTCTTTCCTATGGCTTGGACTGGTTTTCGGGAGACTGTTTATTAGGGCCGTCTTTGTCATACTTCGGTTGTTGCGGATTTGTAGACCTGAACTCCCGTTTGTTTTGGTGCTTGCATTTCTGCTCTATTTTAATAGCATATCAATAAGCAACATCGAGTGATGAGATATCCATAAAATCCATTTCAGCTTGGATGTATTTGTGTAGAGCCCCAAGGTATTTCAGAACCAAATTTCGTTTGGAGTCTTTGATACCCATCTTGGTGTGCAAGGTATGGAAGATATTGGTGAACTCCTTAACTACTTGGCCCCTTTCTTACCGCAGTGTGGTCCATCTCATGTACTGGTTCTCATAGTTGCCAACAGGGTAATACTGTTCCTTTACCGCATCCATAAAAACATCCCAAGTGGGCTCAGCCCCATATATTCCATAATCCTCTGTGGAACTTTGCTCCCAATAAGTTTCCCACCAATGTTTGACATGGGGGAGATATTTAAGGAGTGCGAAGGTGATCTTTTCCCTGTCGGAAAAATTATGAATAGAGAAATAACCTTCTAACAGATTTAATCATTTGTCTAGGGCATCCACATCTATTTGACCTTCAAATATGGGAATATCAAAATTAACTTGTACCTTGAAAGGAGAGGTGCTTCCAAAGTGGTTGTTTGATGAAGATGCACCTGTTGCTATCGGTAGGCATTGAAGGATGTGGGAAAAATTCTCCATCATTTCATCACTCTGTCACGTGAGAGCTTGTTCAAGCAACAGATTGATAGAATCGCCTGCTCCATCGTTTTTATTTTCTTCCGCCATGGAGGGTTTCTTGGGTGTGCGAGAGCGATTGTCTTCAAGAGAGACAAGCTCGAGACCCAAATTGTTATACTCAGACCTTGTCGGGGACATGCACTGAAGAAAACGATCAAGAGCAGCCTGATATGGTACCACTGATCTAGATTATTTTCGACACGAAATGAGAGCGGAGATATAATAAAGAAATGCACAGAGATATTGCAGATATCCAATAATATAACATAAATGTATCAGAGATGCAACCATAAACACAAAGATACAGTAATATACGATTTCTATTAATGAAATAAATGTACAGAGACTGTAAAAATATAGAGTGAAAGACTCGGTAGAGTGGTGGCATCTTATCTATGAGAAGAGATGCGACGACTACTCGCATTCGCAAGAAGATGATTGCAACGAGGTTCTGAAGGCCTTTTTACAATAAATAGGAATGCCAAAAACCCTAGACATCCAAAAACCTAACCCTAGGAGATGAAGCGCCAAAAGTCATGTGGGCCCCGTTTGGGTAAGTTAGTACATCAATTTCTCGGGTTTGTAACTTTTGCATACGATCTCCATTTTAGGCGCATGATAGCCCGTTAGAAAGAAATCATTGAGGAGATTCATTTTGGAGGCAATATGGAAGAAACTTCCATATTTCTCCTTGTTTTCCCAAAAATATCGTTTAGGGCCTCAAAATGGCCCCAGAAGTTAAAAACTGCTAAAAATAGTAAATTACCAAAATTGTCAGAAAACTGTTTTGAGCCAGTTGGAAAAGGTGGGTGGCCATCGATATCCACATAGATCATCTAATGATTATTGAAAGTGGCTGACACAACCATGGTAGCCACTGTTATCTCACATACATGAGCCAACGCGCATGGAGAGTGGATAAGTCTGGAGGCCAGACATACCACATTAAACTAAGATGATGAGGGATATGTCCTATGCATGGAATGGATTTAATGGGTGGTAGGTGAGAAATGAGTAAGGTTGGTGGAAATTTAGTCGAGGGGGTGCTAAGGAATGGTTCTAAAACCCAAAGACCCATAATCACGAGATCCCCAATTTTAACTATGGTGCCTAAATTTTCTTGTTGATTTGCTAGGAAATTGAGTTATAAGAGAATATGCGATGGTTCAACAATCTCAAAGTCTCCGAGAACATTTTGAATTCTGGAAAAAAAATTGAGCTTAGTCAAGCATATCGTGGGAGAGTGCCAAGGGAGAGGTGCCTAATAATATTCTTAAAGTCCCCTATGATGATGATTTTGCATATGCTATGTGTGTTGGCTATGGAAAGTCTTTGAAAAAAGACATAAGCCTCAACCTAGTTGTTAGAGGCCAAACCTAAATTCCAAGAGTAAGTAAGTTCAACTTGCCCTCCAGAGCCAAAAAGAACCCCACCCGCTCATACCACCCCAAATTGCAATGAGTTATTAACCATGGAGAAACATATAGAATACATGCAATAATATATATAACTCCTCTTTTAGTTAAGGAAACATATAGAATACATGCAATAATAGAGATAACTTCTTAGTTGAAGACACAGCAATTTATATATATATATATATATATAAATTTTGGTAATGGTTTTAACTAAAAGAGGAGTGCATTTCTATGATAAAATTAATCCAAATAAGTAGCATAAAATGACTAAAGAAATGCACTTAAGAGACACATAGTACATAATATATGTGGGAGCTTGGAATTTTGATGGGCTTCTCCCGAATGTTGACCGACATCATGCAAGGTCCCTTGCGCTTTATTTATGAGAACTCTTATCGTTAGTCTTTTTGGTAGAAGATAAATAGTGGGTCCATCATCGAGAGATAGAATGGGAAGGGCATAAGTTAATCCATTTTATGACCTCAATTCCCGAGAGCCCAATCAATGTCAGATGAGGGTTTCCTAGCCCTTGCCAATTAGTGGATGCTATGTGTATATTTCCCAACCAATGAAGAGGTTACATGTCGACCAATAAAATATGCTACATGTCCAAAGTTAGATAGTTAGATATAGAGAAAAGAAAAGATATTCGTTTTTATGATGAATAGATTGAGATGTGAAAGATCATCTTCTTCAATATTGAATGATCATGAGAGATATGAAAATAAATGTATATATTAAAACCCAATAAATATTAATCCATTGGGGGGTCACACAAAGAAAAGATAAATATCTCTTTAGACCACAAGATGATTACAATTGTGTAAATGAATCAATTTATCCATGCTTTTATTTTCTCTCCTTAACTATGATTTGCATTAGTTGTTAGTAGTGGGATTATATATAATTATGCTATCCACCTTGATGATGATGGGAAGTTTAACCATGGTCACATTATAGGGTGAGCGAGATCCATAAATCAATGAGTGCCCCACTATAGGGTGATGATCTTGATTAAGAAGGGATATATGAATGTAGGTTGATATAATCTCCCTCCTTGGTGATCTTGATCAAGAAGGGATATATGAATGTAGGCTGATATAATCTCCCTCCTTTCGGGTAGACTTTAGAGACCTTATTATTTGCCTTCTTTACCACCTGTAAAACTTACTTACCTCTTTTCACAACCCCAGTTGGGAAGGGAAGGTTATGGCACTTCCTTAATTACACCCACCACATCCTTGATTGGAGGCATTGGCCTACTTGAAGGCCCCACCTATGGAAATGGGTAACACCTAGGTTCGAACAGGGTATGCGAAGAAAAAGAAGGCTTGATGGAATTTCAATGCGATCTCCTTGTCAAGCCAGTAGAAGTACACATGTAGGGCAAGGGCAGATAAGGGAATCCCAGGCAATAGTTCTTCGATGACTATTATAAATCATTGTCTTAGCAAAGGTGTTCACAAAGGTTATTTCAAAGTTTCTCATTTGTGAAGGTTTTTAGGAGGAGGGTTTTACAAAAGTGTTAAGTAAAAGAATTTTTAGGAATTAGAACTTGGTGTGCCTATTTGAGTCTTTGACATAGGAATATTGGTTCTCTTAATACAACAATGTATCAGTGTTCTATGGCCAATGCATACCAAAAGGATAATGACATAAAAAAAACACCTTCCAGATGGTGGTTCACTTAATGGCCCACAAAGCACCACTAAAGAATGTTTGTTTTAAAAAAATTGTCATAAATTGCATTGAGTTTTATATGTTGTATTAGATATAGTTCTTCACATCTCTTAAAATGCATTGATTGTAGAATGCATGATATGCATTAATACCATACAATGTGCATATTATTGTACATTGCACTATGTAAATTTTTATAAAAGGTTACTCCCTCTACAGTGCACTTAAATATCATAAGAACAATGAAGAATCTAAGAAGGGGTCACACCATCATGTGGCATACAAAACCCCCTCTGTACTCATGCTAAGTTGATGGGGTGCTCCATTTCAATCCAAATTTCTCTACTATCATTTTGTAGCCTCTTTAGGATGCCTCCCTTAGCCATCTAGTGCCATCTACAAGGTTCATTTTCCTCACAAACAATCTATGAAGCCAAATTTAACCTCTAACAACAAAAGAATATAGAATTCATATGCAAATATAAAATAACAACACAAATGACAATTCATATGGTTAATTCTTTCATTACCCATTAAACTCAATGCATGAGAAAAAAAAAAGCATTTCATAAAGAATCCAACCATGAATACTTATATGCAAATAAAATCATGTCCATCAAACTAGTTTCTTAAAAGCAATGAGACCCCTCTCCCATATGATAGAAATGACACTTGTACTTGGATTACACCCACAAGTCAAAGATCGATGGGACAACTTGTAATAAATTAAGCATGGGAAAGAAAGGTGTTGAAACCTTTTCATGCTTTCAATTTCCCCCTCCCTTGTTCTATTTTCCCACTTCTTTACACCCTTTCTTCCCACCCTTCTATACTTTCCATTTTTCCCATTTCCTTTTATCTCTTCTTTTCCCCTTTCTTGGTTACTATACTTAGCCATTTCAAGTTCACGGACCTTTGGATCCACGAACTGTCATGCTTACATTTATGTTCACTCACTTATACATAAGTCTGCCTCAACACTTATATTTTTCATCAATTCACGGGTACGCGGGTTTAAAACTTTTCCTTTCATTTCCGAAGACTTCACATTGCACTTCAATTTACGCATTCTACATTTCGATCATCACTTAACTTTTATTTTCTTCGTGGATCTTGAGTTCCCATTTGTCTCATTCTATTGACATTCATGAGTCTGACCGACCGTCTTCTATACTTAGTTTATTTTGATAGCTCATTCAACTGCGGGTTCGCGGGTTCACGAAAATTTCATATTGAACTCCTCTCATCTCCATCCTTGCCATTACTTTTCTTTTCCCAATGTGCAATAAGTGTTATTTAAATGCTAACAATTGTTTTAAAGACTTCGAAAAGGTCGATATTAATGGCGAAGGCTCGAGAAATATCCATTAAATTTTCTTTTAATCCTCATTACGAAGGGATTAAATTATCATTATCTCTCGAAAAGGCTCATTTGTAACTATCATTCAGCCGAAGAAACAGTTCTATCAACTTAATGGCAACATCAACTCGATAACAATTATGTGGTGATACTTTGAATATTTTTGGCCGCGAATATCATAATTTCCATTGGTCAAGAGGATATTGGTATTATTCCTCCCCTCCTGCTGCCCAGAGAAACAAGAATGTGATTTGGACATCTTGGATTTCTCTTGTTGGTTGTGTTCCAAAGGTTTTTGACTGTAACTAAATTGTTGCATGGTGTGTTGACAAATACATACCGAATCAAAGGGCTATACAACTCCAGGGACATTCTCCAATTTCTTTGTCACCTCAAGTTTTCCGTAAAATGTTAAAGTTGCCAGAGTCCACTCTCACCTTCAAAGTTGAAGATTACTGAGAATTTTTGAAGAAACATAATAATGGGCTCGACCTCTTGTCAGAGTACTTGGAGAATCCCGCGTCTATACTAGTAGACATAACCAAAATTCAGGTTGACTCTTTGAAAAACCGTTATCGAGAAATCGCATGGTTATTCACCAGAATAACAGGTCAGGAGAATACTGCTTCCATATCTCGGATGATTCTATATATTTTGTATTTTAATATCCAAGAGAAAGCTATTTTACTGTCCCGAAGGCTGAAGTTGTGAAGGGCCGAAGTGTCGAAGTTGTGAAGAGCCGAAGATCCAAAGGACCGAAGTCACAAAGGGATGAAGTGCTGAAGGGCCAAAGAGCCGAAGTGTCGAAACCGAATTTGTGGAGGGCCGAAGTGTTGAAGGGTCGAAGAGACAAAGTCGCAAGGGACAAAGTCATGAACTCCCAAAGGTCGAAGTCCCGAAGTGAACGAGGACTGTTGATTTGAGGAGGACACGTGGCAGGAATTTGTGGACTCCATCTAAAAGCATTTTGGGAGGGCATAAAGGTTGAGAATTGAAATATCTGAAGCCCAAAATAGCGAAGGAGATCTCGACCATTGAATCAAGAAAGGAGACACAGGACCATCAATCTAGTTGAGAGGTAAAATACCTGAAGTAGAGGTAGAACCATCGATTAAGGAGGACAGGTGTCTGCAGATCATCAACTCCGAAAGATTGTCGTACAAGAGAAACGAGAGTTTGAGAATTGAAAGTCTCGAAGGCCGGACTCATGGAGGATATCTTGATCATAGATTCAGGGAGATAGGTGTCAATAGATCTTCCACTCTGGAAGATTGTCATACAGAGAAATGCAGGGTTTGATATTTGAAACTCTCAGAGCCCGGATCACGAAGTAAATCACATCCATTGATTCAGGAAGGTTAGTTTTGATCCGTAGAACTTGAAATGACAGATCTGAACTGTCAGTTCAGGAGCACTGTCAAGATCATGAGATCGATGGTCCCATCACATTGGGGGGATTGAAGGTGCGTGAAATTTAAAATGTTGAAGGCGGGCCGCAATTGAAACCACGGTTTTGGAGAAAGCATACATGGAGCTCTGTAGTGAATTGTGGGGTGAAAAGTGGATTGATCTCAAACCACCTTTGGCCTTGCCCGCAATCACATGGTCACATGATATCATCGCCCAAGGTCACATTAGCAGAAGATTGAGGAAGGAGCTAGCGCTGCTAGGCTCCACATCGGAGGTTACGCATTGAAAAATCAAAAAGCATCTGCGTGTATAATCCAACGACGCTGATCAAACCGAATCTAATCGAAGGGTTGTTGTTTCATCTCGTGATTTCTTGATCAATTACGATTCAGTTACACTAACTGAGTCATTGTTCCTGAGCGATTGAATCATTGTTCTTGAGTGTTGGAATCATGATTACTGAGCATTTTTATTTGAGATTCTCGACTTGAGCATTGGAGATGCGAAGTGTAACGGATGATGAGAGTAGGAATAAAAGAAAAATGTCATGACAGAGAGAGGTTGTTGTTTCTCTGTAAAAAGTAGTCGAACTGTAAGCAATGAATATCACAGCATAAACTTAGGGAGAAAATCCATATATGAAGAACATAAGTTGGATAAAGCAGAAATGGTGAAAACAATAGACTGTACGAGAACTTAAGCGCAAGAATATGTGAGCAGGAAGACACTGATGCAGGCAGAGAAAAGTAGTGTGGCAGAATAGTGATGAGACTGGTAAGCCATTGATAAATATTGTATCACTGTAATAAATTTCAACAAGCAAAGATTTATATTCTAGGGTGGTAGGGTGGTGCTAGAGAGGACTGTTGTCCTCAGAGTTTCACGTGGGTTCTTGAACACAGGGAGTTGTAGCTTCCATCTAGTTGTAGCCAGAAAAACCAGGGTGGTATAAGGGAGAACCTTTGTTCTTTGTTATACAGGTTGGTGCCTGTGTGACTGGAAGTTGGTGCTTCCATCTAGTTGGTGCTGGAACACTCAGGGAGTTGGTGCTTCCTTCTAGTGGGTGCTAGAGAAACCAA
>SNQJ01S0011349.1:0-17740 GCA_010110895.2 Picea sitchensis | reverse complement strand
CTCCCTCTCAGTTGTCTTAGTATTTCCAACACTCTACCCCCTCTAGATTTGAACTTGTGATCTCCAAGGAGGAAATACATGTTCTTAACCATTAGGCCCACTCAAGTTGTAATTGTATATATGTTTTCGGTGCATAATATTTACATAAAAATGAATTATTTGTAATTAGTTTTTAACAATAGAAGATAATATAGAATAAATATAATAATACATAATATGATTGTATATATGTTATTTTTGTAATGGTTTCATGCAAAAGAGGAGTGCATTTTTATGATAGAATTAAACCAAATAAGTAGTAGCATATAATGATTAGAGAAATGCACATAAGAGACAAATAGTACAAAAGATATGTGGGACCTTGTAATTTTGATGGGTATTCTCTCCAAGATTGATTGATATCAAGTAGAGGTCCCTGCCTTTTATTTATCAGAACCCTTACCATCAGTTTTGTCGGTAGAAGATAAATGGTGGATCCCACTGTCAATGGGTAGGATGGGGATGGAATAATTTAATCCCTTTTCTGACCCCAATTTGTGGGAGCACAATCAATTTTGCATGATTGGATGATCTAGAATTTCCAGTACCATACAAGGAAATAAATCGACTTGAAGTAGTTGATTTCCTAATTGCCTAGGTGGGTCCCACCCACTCCAAGAGATCAAGGGCTCGGAAGGATGGAGTTTAGGTTTACAAAGAAATGGGTTTCCTATCCTATGCCAATAAGTGGATGCTATGCATAATTTCCCAATCAATGAAGAGGTGCCATGTCGACCAATAAAAATATGCCACATGTCCACATTTAGATATAGAGAAAATGGATTCATTTATGTGATAAATGGATTGAGTTGTGAAAGCACTCTTTAGATCACCCTCTTTAATATTGATGGTCACAAGAAAGATATGAAAATAGATGTATATATTAAACCTCGATAAAGATTGATCCATTTGGAGGTCGTACACAGAAAAGATAAATATATTTTTAGACCATGAGATGATTGCAATTGTGCAAATGGATCAATTTATCCATGTTTTATTTTCTCTCCTTGACTGTGATTGCCATTAGTTGTTAGTAGTGGGATTCTATGTAATTATGTTGTCCACCTCGATCACGATTGGAAATTCAACTAAGGGCACACTATAGGGTGAGCATGATCTAGAAATAAATGAGCGCCCCACTATAGATAGGGTGATCTTGATCAAGAAGGGATATATGAATATATTTCTCTACACTCTCTCTCCCCCATGACTACTAGAAATCATTGTCCTAGTAAAGGTGTCCACATAGGTCATTTTCAAAGTATTTCATTCATGAAGGTTTTTAACAGGAGGGTTTTACAAAGGTGTTAACTAGAGGATTTTTTAGGAATTGGGCCTTAGTGTGCCTATTCGACATAGGCATATCAGTTATCTTAATTAAACAATGCACCGGTTCTCCATGGCCAATGCACACCAAAATGATAATGACATAAAAATACACCTTCCAAACGATGGTGCACTCAATGGACCACAAAGCACCACCAAAGAATTTGTGTTTTCAAAAAATGCCTTAAACCACATGGAGTTTTATATGATGTATTAGATACAGTTCTTGACACCTCTTAAATCTCATCGATTCTAGCATGCATGATTTGAATTAATACCATATAATGTGCCTATTATGTACAATGCATAGTGAATTTTTTTATAAAAGACTTCACCCTCTATAATGCACTTAAATATCATAAACATAATGGGAAACCTAAGAAGGGTGGCCACCACTATGTGGCATACCCAACCTGCTCTGCATTCATGCTGAGGTGATGTGGTACTCTATTTCAATACAAAACTTCTCTTCTATCTTTTTGTAGCCTCCCTTGGTCATCCCGAAACACCAAGAAGTGTGCACCACTTCCTTTTCCACTTAGGATGAGGGGGGCACTCCATAATTAGTGTGGCAATTCACTTAAGAGTTTTCTATTGTAGTCATTTAGTTCGATTCAACAATTTCTGCTGCAAGCCTTTAGTTTACTTTAGCTATTTCCATTATAGCCATTTAGTTCACTTCCATGATTTTTTTCTGCAAGCCTTTAATTTTCTTCAACAACTTCCATTGTGAACAACTAAAAACAAGAAGGAAAAAGTCACCTTTGATTATAGAAGGTGCTCATCTCTCACTCAATGGAATTAATGGTTATTTCCTATTCTAATTATTCTTCTCTATTTTGTGTATGTTTCATTTCTCTGCTCCGCGTTATCTAATTTATGTTCTTCACTGCACATTTATTTTGATGTGTGAGTGTTTTTCAAATCTGAATCACAGATCAATTGGTATCAGATCATGGATCTTGACATGCTTCTTCTTGACATCAAATTAGACAGGAATCCATCCACTAGTTCAATTTTTTTTTTTTTCTGTGTGTTCGTGTCTCATCTTGCAATGCTCATCACAGGGGTTCCACATGCCCTCCTTGGTATTTTTCTACATTCCTTTCTCAGGGTGTTCCTATATTCCCTTTTCATGGATTTTCCAGTGTGCCATTCTCAGGGATTTCCAGTGCACCTTCTTCATAGGGTCACAATATTCCCTTCTCATGAATTTTCCATTGTGCCCTCTTCACAGGGTCTCAGTGCGCCCTTCTCAAGGTTTTCCAGTGCTCCTTCTGCTAAGAGTTCTCAATGCACCCTCTTCTTATCATTTAGTGTGCTCTCATTACCAAGTTGTAGTGTGCCCCACAACTTTCTAACTATGCACATAACATTCGATAGGCATCTCTTCAATTTGCGCTAGTTGGTGGATGAAAATCATGCCGCTTCGTAAAGAACCATCCATCGAGGCCTCAACATCCAATGCATCTACACCGATTCATGATTTATCTCTCACCCTTCATGAGTTACTCAGTCTATAGTAGTGATGAGCTCCAACACCCATGAAAATCGATGCACGCCTTCAATTTCCCAAGTTTTCAAGCCAAATGAATGGTGAGAATGTCAATTACTGGATTCTACAGTGTCTCCACCTACTTCAAGACACGTCCCGAGATGGAAGAGGAAACAAAGCTTCAGATTCCCAACCTGTATTTGGGGGGAATTGCGCAAGCTTGGTGGGATACTCAGATTGAGAATCACACGTTGGTCATCGAGATTGGCGAGACAACAGTGACAATGACTGCATGCCTCACATATTGGGGTGAATTTTTCCAAGAATTTAAGATAATTCTTCTACCCCCTTGGATATCACCAAAATATCCTTTCTAAATGTTTGTAGTTTTGATAACTCTCCAATAAGTTGGTACAAATTTACATCGATGTCTTTTGCAAGTTGCACATCTAGCTACACATTTTAGATCTAGAAGAGGTACTAATTGTTAAATTTAATTTTGGTCTGTTATTGGTTTTCCACCATTAAGTTGATTTATTTGAAATTCGTTCCTTGAGAAAGGCCTTTCTTAAGGCCTTGGCCATGGAATGTTAAATGGCTCCTCAATTCCACTCTCCTCCAACCTAATTTGATCCTTCTACTGATAATCATTCACATACTGGGCATTCCCTTGTTTCCCCTGCTTCCTCATACACACCCATAAATGTGCCCCGATGTACCTTTCATAAGACTAACTCGCATGCATCTACAGACTGTCGCTCACTTAAGAATATTCACACCAACACGATTTCATTTGCAGAGTTTGCTCAACTAGATTCCTCTGACCATTTTGAAGTAGTCTCTCTCGACAATCCTATTGAAGATGACCCCTCTCTGATCCTAATGATCACTAATGAAACCAACATCTCTAATGTACCCATATTTACACATAATTTTCAAATTAAGCAATAGTTGGCTACTCTCGTCTTGGACAACGGAAGCCAAAAGAACCTTGTTTCCCAGAACTTGGTCCAACACCTTAACCTCCCCACCACTCTACAACCGACCCCGTACCAGCTCGGCTGAGTACAAAAGGAAGGCCCTTGTCTCACTATCTCCCAGTGTTGTGTGGTGACCTTTTCTATTGGCCCTTTTCGGGATATTGCGGTGTGTGATGTCTCTCCTCTTGATTTTGTCAATTTTTTACTTGGCCTTCCCTACCAACAGGCCCAACATGTTGTCTATGATGCTAAATCTCATCGATACCACTTGCAATATGAGGGGTGAACCTATGTTCTTACTTATTATGATCTCAAATCCACCCATCCTATTATTAACCAAGCGACCCTTAATCAAGTTAGTCTGAACCAATGCATCTCTTTGTGCTTAGTTCACCCCATTAACCCAAACAACTAGAATAACCATATACCTCCTACCATGGATCCCTTGCTCCAAAAATTTGTAGATGTATTCACCCAACCCACAAGATTTCCCCTGTCTCACTCTATTGAGCACACACTCTATTTGTTTCCTGATGCTTCTTTACTCAACACTCCATCCTATCACCTCACTCCCCGAGAGGCTACTAAAATGGAACACCTTATTGGTCAAATTTTGAAATCAGACCATATTCCACCTTTATTGTCACCATCTGTGTCCCCTGACTTTCTTATCCCAAACAAGGATTATTCATAATGGTGCCTACTAAACAAATACCATGCCTTTAATAAAGACACTATTAAAAATTTCCAGCCCCTACCCTGGATTGAGGATTTGCAGGACCACTTACAAGGGGATTATTCCTTCACACATATGGATTTAAAAAATGACTACCATCAATTTCATTGGAATGAAACAAGTCAATTGGGTAACTATGTGGTCATTTATCTTGATGATATCTTGGTATTTAGTAATTATTGGGTAGAACATCTTTATAACATCAACAACATCCTCGAGTTACTACGAGCACATACACTTCAGGTGAAGAAATCCTATGTTGGACACACATCAGTTCCACATTTGGGACTCATACTAGACACAACAGGGGGTTGATTAGATCCATGTCAGGTATAGGTTCTGGCACAATGGCCAACACACTCCAATTCCCATGACCTCAACAATTTTTGGGGAAAGGTTGAGAACCACTTTTCTTAGCTTCAGGAAGCATTATGCTCTGCATAGATTCTCCTTTTTTCGAATGGGAATCAACACTTTGAGATTAAAAAGGATGATTTTCAGTTCGCCATTGGGTCTATACTTAAACAGGGAGGTCATTTGATGGCATATCATTCAAAGACTCTTTCTCCTTCCAGATCCACAACATCAACAACAAGAACAACAATCATCTTAGCATTTTATCATCAACTTAGCTCAATGCCACACTCATGTAGCAGATTCCTTGCAAGCAACACAAGAGCATGCAACATAGAGGCATGATAAGTAGTGCACACACTTGTTCGTTCAAACAACAGATCATGTTTGGATCTTAATATATAGACATCACTTTAGAGGGAAACATCATAAGCTGCATCCACTCTAATATGATCCCTACACAGTTCTAAAATGCATTGGAGAGAATGCATCTTGCCTGAACTTGCCTACACAACTCAACATCCATGATGTGCTTAATGTTAACAATTTCAGCTGTTTGAGCCACCCCTCCTTGAAGAAACAACAAAATTGCAATACAATTTCCCTCAGTTGCTGGCGGAAGAAGGGACACTTCCTAATCTAAACAGGGAGGAATTGGGCCACCAAGAAGAGTGCACCAATTCCTTAGCCACTCAGGATGAGGGGGACACTCCATAATTAGTGTGGCAATTCACTTAAGATATTTCTATTGTAGTCATTTAGTTTGCTTCAACAATTTCTGCTACAAGCCTTTAGTTTACTTTATCTATTTCCATTATAGTCATTTAGTTCACTTCCATTCTTTTTTGATGCAAGCCTTTAGTTCACTTCAACAACTTCCATTTTAAATAAACAATAATGATAAAGAAAAAGTCTCCTTTTCATATAGAAGGCTCTCCTCTCTCATTCAATGGAACTGATGATTATTTCTTGTTCTAATTCTTCTTCTCTATTTCATGAATGTTATGTTTCTCTGCTTTGTGCTATCTAATTTATGTTCTTCACTACACATTTAGTTTTTTGTATCAATGTTTTTTAGAGCGGAATTGCATATCACATCCAGTGCTACCCACAATGTTCATTTTCCTCACAAACAATCTATGAGGCCAAATTTAACCTCTAACAACAAAATAATATATAATTCATATGCAAATATAAAACAACAACATAAATAACAATTCATATTGTGAATTATTTCATTACCCATTAAAATTAATGCATGAGAAAAAAGAAAGCATTCCAAAAAGAAGCCAACCATGAGTACTTATTTGCAAATAAATCCATGTCCATCAAACTGGTTGCTTAAAATCAATTTTCCACTTTAGCTATAGGAATCAACTATAGATTCCACCCCCAAACTAGAACATAATAACACTAGGGTGAAATAACCTCTTACGAGGCCCTACAATCACTCAAACCAACCCATTACTCTCATGAAAAACCAATCTACTCACTATTGAGCTGTCTAGGTCCTCCTTTAGTGATCAAACCAATCATGACACTCTCTTCCATTGCCCCACACAATGCAAAGAAGATATGCTCCTTCTTTGCTCAATATTCCCTCAAAGTTCTCTTCCTTTCCAATGATCTTCAATGTGTGCAAAAAGATTCCAATGTGGTGTCTTTCTTTTGGTAATAACCTAGGAAAAAAACACTTGGCCTCAAGGTAGTGAATGAAAAAAAATAACAAGGTTGCAGGTATGAAGGTGTTGCCTCATTTACTGTTGACATTCTAGGCATGGTATTTCTCCCCAACCATCCCTTTTTCTTCCACAATTTCAGCAGCAAGTTTCCCCAACTTCTATGGGATCTTACAAAACAAAAAACACATGGAAAACCCTTACCATAATAGTTATAACATTCATGAAAACCAAGTAAAAAAATCCCCATAAATTGGGATCTTGTCTCCTTTCCATGCCCACATATGGTTGCCTCCTTTGAATGACGGTAGAATCTACATGGAAAATACAATGGAAGACCTTTTCTTGCATGATACCCCTCTCTCTTCCCAAGGATATGACAAATATAACAGTTGTACTTAGAGAAAATCCAAAATTCAAAGAGTGATGCGAAACCTTGTAAGAAATCACAAGCAAGAAAAGGTAGTACTTCCAAAGGACCCACTGCACTGTAAACCTATCCTACCCCTTGGACTCATATGCATTCATTAGCTGGACCTTGGCCTTGAGTTGCACACTATGATAATATATGATTTATTACATTATAATTCAAGGGTCAAAACATGGGTATTACACTCCCCCCCCCTTTGGAATAACACCATCCTCGGTGTTCTTTTCCTTCCAACAACAAAACCATGTTTCCTTGCCTTTGTTCTTCATTTGCATCCACAATGTTATCCTCTTCATTGTAATTTCATTTGATCATTATCTAGATAGTAGTGTCCCATAATTTTTTTCATTGCCTTAAGATGCTTCCAAGGCCTTATCATTTCAACATATACCTACAATGATCATCAAGGTAAACATGCATATCATAGCTATTTCTATGAAGTAATTATTCCATTCATATGAATTTTAAATTCATAATTGAAACATAAATATTTATAAAAAAATATAAAGTATGAAAATCATCTGAATACTTATCTGTACACACACACACACACACACACACACACACACACACACACACACACACACATGGCCACCACGAGTGAGATTTAGTTCATTGTCTTATCTGACACACCTAAAATATACGATGCCTTCTTGATCCCAGATAACACATAACATGAATCTCTCATAACAGATTCATTAAAGTCACCTATTTCTTGTTGCACTCACCCTTCCATGCTTAGACATCCCCTTCTCTACTAAACATTCCCTCAGAAAATCCATCTTACAAGACAATCAGGCATAAGAAGAGTATATAGTTATAGAGTCTTACTACTAGGGTATCCCACTAGCAACATCTAATGATAATTTCCTAAGGTGATCAAGACATATAATAAGGTTCCAATGTCATCATAGTAGCATCCTCCCCATGTTTTCTAGATTACAAAAACCACCATCTATCCTTACTAGATAGATACATCATCTCACCTATATCATACACACACAATTTCGATGAGATGTCATCATAAAAATTTCAATCATAAATTTTAAATTGTTTCATACAAAAATAATATTTCACAACTATGGAATCCTCCTCATAATGTTTGTCCCTTGCATGTAGTAGAAACCAATCTTCCTTAAGGACTTACACTCTTTTCCATATTCAAGGCAAGTCTACCCTCAATTTGTCTTATTTGATAGAACTTTAAATTAGGCAAACAAACTGTGAATATTCATGCATGTGATTATTTCATTGTAACATTCAATCATTTTCAATTGTCAACATATTAAATGCAATTAAATATCATTCATAATTATATATGTATTACCATCTCAAAAATCTTTCACACAATCTGATCAAATATTTGTGCCAATATTTATGGATGCACAATCACAACTTGCACATCCACTCAATGCATCCTTGCATTGATTGAATAATATTATAATGCCAACTCATGTGATCTACCATGATAAGTTGGAGGGTTGAACCAATGCCTCGACACATCACTTAGCCACCTCCACAACACTTGTTCAGTCATTTGGACACTATTTTATTCATCCCAAACAAAACACTAAGAATCTACCATTTCTTTTCCAAATAGTGCCTTAGGCATAGTAGATGGCCTTTCCTTTATTTTCTAAATAGTTCCTCAATAAACCCTTCCTCCTCTTACAATGCTCTTAGTGTTGGTAAGAAGGTATCCGTCTTAGATACCGACACAAATAGGGAGAGCATTGGATTGTTGTGCAACACTATATTTTCCCCCAAGTCCAACAACATATGGCATCCATTTTCATGTCAGAAGTGTAATTGAGTCTCAAATACTGACACAAATAGGGACATCATTGGATTCTTGTGCAATGCTATAGTCTTTCCAAAGTCCAACAACACATGGGTATCTCACATGGCATCCATTTTCATATCATGCGTGTAAATGTCCATTCACTCTACTTATTCACTCTTTACCAACTCAATCATGACATACTAACTCATGAATGCATCAAAAGATTCTAACAATCTTTACATACCCAAGGCCTCCTACCTTACCATACCCCAACTCGAGTATTAATCNTGTAAATGTCCATTCACTCTACTTATTCACTCTTTACCAACTCAATCATGACATACTAACTCATGAATGCATCAAAAGATTCTAACAATCTTTACATACCCAAGGCCTCCTACCTTACCATACCCCAACTCGAGTATTAATCACATACATGAATTCAAATGTCATCATAATCATATCAATGAAGATATCAAGAATGACAAAAGGAATTCTTACCAAATTCCCTTTCAACACTCATTCAACATTGGCATGACCAATTTCATACATTTATGGTTGCCATCAATATCTTTGATGTTACCTAATTAGTTGGTGCTTCATGGGAATTACTCACATGGTCCCTTCATCAACCTCTTGACAAAAATTTCCTTGTCATTTTCCCTTCCTTATGAGGTTGACTATCATAGGCAACTACATAATCAACATCGTCAACCATGTCCTTTTTATACAATGAATCAACAACCACATTTAGTCATCATGACATACTCATTGGATATAAAAGTCGACCACTCTTGGTCAATATGAAACATCATATATGCTCAAGCATAACTATATGCACTCTATCACATATTTTTCTTTAACATGTCTACTAGTGCATATGCATTTTAAATATTATATTATATTTCATGTGCATCATTCATATTCCTTAATTATATCTATAAATAACAACTTCCTCAATCTAGAGAAATATTATAGAACAATGAGAGAGGATTCAAGGAATTTTCCCTTCCATTTCCTTCGCATAACATGTAATTTCATATCATATCTGATCTACTCCATGGCGTTTTTCCAATCACATACAAGATCATTAGTTGTGATATTTTCACCCAAGTATCAATATTTAAGTCATATAGATAAGCTATACTTGCTACTTTAAAATAACACAAGTCTACTCTACAAATAAATAGATTTTAAGGTGAGAAAATATCCCTCATTTCTATATCTGTCTTCCTAGCCACATGTATCATTTATTTCTACAATCAATTCTTGGCATCTTTGTAGCTTCCTTTGATGCCTTGGGTTGCTTATGTATTCTATCCATTTATGATATTTCCTGCTCCATTTTTGCTTGAGCAGTTCCAACCAAACCCAACTTGACCTTTGCTTTTTTTTTTGATCATAAATACATTCCTAAACCAATTTATTGTGCTATCTTACTTCCCAAAGATTTATAGCTCTTATAATTTTTTGAATACATATAGAATTATGCATTTTTTCTTTTATTTTGGGCTTTCCTTGAGCCTTGTCATATTTTAATCCTTGTCTAGCTATAGAACCTACCCCTCATTCCTTCGAGAATTGTAAGCCAAGCTCTATTTTGCCTCATATTCTATCTCACAAGACAATTACACACAATGGAGTGCTTCATTTCCTTTATACATAAGATGTTGGTTCCTATCCCACAACTCTTCCAAACATACAAAAATCTTATCCAATAAGTCCCTTGTTCGAAATTGGTGGGTTTGATATTAGTCATTCACGACTCTTCCAAAACCTTGAATACTCGATGAACTTGAATCTCATGAGAGGATTTGAGCACTTAATCAATTACAATCGATACAATCTTGGTCATTTGCAATATTATGGAACCACTTCACTCTTGATATATACAAGTGGACGATTGGTCTTCGGCCACATCATTTTTCCACACAAGTGTCACAATATATTGGTAAAGGATACCACATCATCTACCCACCAACCTATCTGTATACTCTTTAAAAAAAAAATTGACCCCATCACTGACAATGAAAATCCTTGTCATCCAATAGAACTAGGCATTGTTTTCCATTGCTTTCACAAACTGCCCATTCTACCATGAAGATGAAATAAAAACTCTATGAATCACACCAATTACACCTCGCTATCCTACATAAATTCTCTAACAACAATCAAATATGAGAATTAAATCCACTAATCCATTGATTACAAGCTTCAAACACTTCTTCGTGAACTATTCTTATTGAGACATTTTGTCATACACTTGACATGCATGCTGCAAATTTGAAAAATCAAATTTCTAGCACATACAACCCCAATGCTATAACCAAAATCTTTGCAACATATTCCCATCACATAAATCTTGAGGAAGATTCTTCCAAGACATTAATTTCATTAATCTATCATATATTTTCCCCAATCTTCATTGCAAATTTTTGTCAAACAATTGGTATGCAACTGTAAAATTTCATCCGAACTCTCAAATTTCTTCCCAATACATCCCAATGCTGCAACATGAGCTCTAATACAAATTTGTGGCACACCCAACCCCCTCTATACTATTGTTGAGGTGACGGGGTACTCTATATCAATCCAAATTGCTACGTTATCGTTCTACAACATCCTCAGGATGCCTTCCTTGGCCATTTAACACTACCCACAAGGTTTATTTGCCTCATAAACAATTTGTGAGGCCAAATTTAATCTCTAACAACATTATGATATAGAATTCATATGAAAATATAAAACAAAAACATAAATAACATTGAATATTATGAATTATTTCATTACCCATAAAATGCAATGCATGAGAAAACAAAAAAACCTTCCACAGATAATTCAACCATGAGTACATATCTATAAATAAATCCATGTCCACCAAACTAGTTGTTGAGGATTGATTTTTCACCTAGCCATAGAATCAACTATGTATTCCACCCCCATGCCAGACCATGATACCACTAGGGTGAAGGAACCTCCTACATGGATCTAAAATTAGTCAACCCATCCCATTACTCTCATGACAAACCAATATTGTCACTATGGAGCTCTCCAAGCCCTCTTCCAACATTTAGAACAACCATGGAACTCTCTTCCATTGTCCCATACAACACAAGGAAGGACCACTCCTTCTCCATTCAACACTTCCTTAAGGTGCTCTTCCCTTCAAGTACTCTTCAATGTGTGTATAAATATCCCAATTTGATGTTTTCCTTCTAGTAATAACTTGGGATAAAAACACTTATCTTCAAGGTATTCAATGAGAAACAATAATAAGGTTGGAGGTATAAATGTATTTCCTTGGCTACTGTGGACATTCCAAGCATGGTATTTCTCTCCAATCATCCCTTTTTTTTCCCACAATTTTAGTAGCCAAGGAAATAAAGAGCCCAAGGAATAAAGATCCCAATTTGATGTTTTCCTTCTAGTAATAACCTAGGATAAAAACACTTAGCTTCAAGGTATTCAATGAGAAACAATAAGAGGGTTGGAGGTCTAAAACGTATTTCCTTGGCTATTGTGGACATTCCAAGCTTGGTATTTCTCTCCAATCATCCATTTTTTTTCCCAACAATTTCAGTAGAAAGTTTCCCCAACTTCTATGGGATCTTACTAGCCACAAAAGACATGGGAAACCCTTGCCATAATAGTCATGAAAACCAAGGAAAAACATCCCCATTACCTGGGAGCTTGTCTCCTCTTCATGCCTACAATGGTTGCCTCCTTCTAATAATGATACAATGAATGAAAAGACAATGGAATACCTTTTCTTGCATGAGACCCCTCTCTCTTCCCAAGGATACGATAGATATGGCACTTGTACTTGGACCACACCCACAAGTCAAAGATTGATGAGAGAGCTTGTAAGAAAGCATGGACAATAAAGGGAAATACTCGCAAAGGACAAAAGACAAGGTCAAATCACCCAACAACCCATTTT
This sequence comes from Picea sitchensis, assembly GCA_010110895.2. NCBI lineage: Eukaryota > Viridiplantae > Streptophyta > Pinopsida > Pinales > Pinaceae > Picea > Picea sitchensis. The sequence continues at coordinate 4,978 of SNQJ01S0011349.1, read as the reverse complement.
CCTCTTCCCTTCTTATGGTATCATGGTCCTTTTATTGCTTCCTCAAACGACCATTTTGTTGAATATTATATATGCACTTCTCCCTCAAGATATGACTACCCACCAAGTGGAGAATCTAACATACACGACATAATGAAATCCTTTGAGTGAGTGGAGCCTGAATCGATCCAACATAAATATATCGATACCTACCACCGATGTGTTTAGGATGTGGAGATGTCGATAAAAATAAAAGGCATGGGATAAGGATCACTTATAGGTGGGGCCCACCATTCTATGTGAGGTTATTATGCTTACCAATAGGAAGTTGATGATGATGGGATGTTGTCCTCTCTACTATGGAATATGAAGTGCAATAATATTTAAAAATTACTTAAAACATATCTTTAATAAATGATTAAGTACTATCACATTAAATTTCATTTGAATTTGCATGGTTTGTACAATGGATTTTGGTTTCAACCACTATTCAATGAAATAATTTAATGTAAATAATTTGCATTATCACTTATCAAATTTGCTTAAGGATATAAAACATATTACCTAAAGTTTAGTTTTTTTTTTAAAATAAATTTAGTTAGGTAAATCGATTGGTCTCTACCAAGTGTTTTCGTGCGGGAGGTTCATAATGCCCACCTACAATTTGTAGTTTCTTGTACCACTTCTATGAGGTTAAGATGGTTTATAGTGGTAGTTGGTTTGGATTTTATAGCCTTGATTGGTAAGGTGTATGGTGGCGAGTCATATGTTACTTGGAAAATAAAAAAAAGGGTCAAAGTCAATTATGTATTTTATGAAAAGAAATGGCGAGATTAATTTCTCTTAACATTTAATATTAAGAAAAAATGAATAATACACCACCGTGTACTCGAAGGAAAATCTAAGTTCACGATTATAGAAGATATATGATTCCTTAAAACACCAATGAGATTTATCTATATCTTACTATCTAATAGAGTAATGCAATGGTAAGATCAAAGGTCCCAAATGGGGATAGATATAGGGATATGTAATAACCTTTTATGGAATTGAGTATCAAAACTCTAAGACAATTAAAATTCCTGAGTTTTTTACAAAACACAACTGAGTAAGTTGTTGTAGTGAGAGAAGCAAGACACACTCTACATTGTAGTGCAAATGAAATGCGTAATATATATGTAATGTAGCATAAAGCTATTAAATTAGAATGAAAAAAAAGAGAGGTAATTATGATAAAACTTGTAATTCCGTTTAATTAATAGGAATTGAAAGCGAGACTTTATCCTTAACTTATTTAAAAATAAAACCAAAATTATCAAAATTTCAAAAAAATAAATGAAAAAGATTAAACTTTATCTTTAAAAACAAACTCAAAAAACAAAATTGACTTGATCTATTTTAAACTCACCCCTTAAAATAATATTAATATTAAAATAAATAAATAAAATATTAATTAAAAACAAATGAATAAATAAAATATATAACTATAACTTCCATATTTAACTTTTTTTTCCACTAAAAATTGCTCATTATATTAAGATATATAATCTTTTCACAATATCAAAATCATTACAACCATATTACAATCCTTGAGTAACAATCTCTATCCATATCAGAGAAGCTACATAGAACATCAAAAGCCCTTCAAAAAACTGGCTTGATAGACTGTCCAAACAGAAGACAAAACTTTTTCAAAAATAAGTTTTTGTCTTTCATACATACCAAAAATACAAAAAAACAACCTTCATACAAGTCTTCACACATATAGTTCCCACTAGAAGGACTACTAGAACAGATTTAAAAAGTGTCTTGGTCCCTCTTGACCATGTACCCACTGATTGTATGCTATCGAACTTGGGCAGGCAGTGAGGGCCTTTTTTGATAATAAATCAACCTCTTGGTTCTCTTCTCTGTATACATGCGAAAATGTAATAGTTGAAAAAAAATTGAAGAGTTCCTTTATCCTTTCCTTCCAACAGTCTATTGAGATTTCCTATAGAGATACTTTTTCATTAATCCAATCAATTACTATTTTTGAATCCCCTATGACATGAAAGTCAATGATAGAGAGTCTATGAGCCAAGGTTAGAGAGGCCCAAACACCCAAAAGTTATGCTCTTTTGTTTGTTCCTCCACCACAGTTAAGAGTCCACTTGTAGACTATATGTTCATTGATATTGATGACTCCACCCACACCACTTCATTCCTCATTTTTTTGTGCAACCCCATCAAACCATCCTATGGTTTTATCAATTGGTAAAGTATGGAATGAGTGTCTAATAGAGAGAAATGTTTCCTGTGGCCTGCGGCTTCTCACCGTACCTAAGGAGAGAAAATAAACCTTCTCAATAGATGGATTCCTTGACTAAAAAATAGCCAAGTTCCTTTCAAGAAAAATGAACCAATGTTGGCATAGGGGCAGACTGAGGGTTCAATGCTCAAGAGCGCACCAACAAAGCCTTAACTACCATCCCTTTCGGCAACACCTGCGAAGCAGATGAAGTCTCACCCGAGGTAGAGGCAGGGGTGGTTGCAGGACTCAGATGCATGCAACCTTAGCTGGGACACCGATATGTGATTATTTCTTCTATAGGGTACTTAGCATAGATCATTCATCAATATTTAACCCTTATGGTACTTCGCAGATAGCACAGAGCATCGCAGTGAATACTTAGACTAAATATGATTCAGTACTTAGCCACATAAATATAGATTAGATTCAGCAGATCAAGAACTAAGCATCTTATATATCAGATCTAACATTCATTCATATGTCATACGCACAGAGCATAACTATATCTCTTTAATCACAACAAGCACTTATCCAAGAAGGAGATAAACACATTAGGTCGAAGCACAGAGCACAATACACAAAGTTACCGTGGTTCACCCCCACCCTGGGGCTACGTCCACAAAGTATTCTTCTTTATATTATCTCGGTCAAGGAATTACAACACAGAGCTTCAGTAACCCTTACTTTGTACAGGACAAAAGGTCTGCGCAGCTCTCTAGATACTAATTCTTCCTTGCACTTCAACACAAAACCACAACAACTTGCACTTAGCTTTTCAATCTCCTTACAATCATGCACAGAGCACTTGCAATATACATCCAATCACACAGATCCAGCTACTAGCACTAAGATTTTAGCTATACATCACATAGATGTACTATTACCCTCTACTTACACTGCCTAAGTATCTATCTATAGATTACAAAATGGGCCTAAGCGTGGGTAAACCCACGGGCCAACATCCCTTTCCCTTTACATCAACCCAAAACCCTAAGAGGGGCCCAAAAATAGGTCTTTCTTCCCTAATTTCCGCTTCGCGCTGCGCTCCATCTTTGGCAAGCTGTCGTAGTCCCAAAAATGGTCAAATATGACCAAGTATTCTTCATAACTTGGTCAAGGGCCAACAAGCCCCCAACACTCACCTGTGACTCATCCCAGGTCACTCAGGTCTGATCAATTCCGCCTCGAATGCCTCGAGCTTGGCTCGAGCTGCTTCGACCTGTTGTAGTGCGACAACCTCTTGCTCAATAAATTCCTCGATTACTGTGTCATTGAGTGGTCCTTCCAGGCACTGTTCTATAGTGATGACAACCTGCTCGAGTTCAAATCCCTGGCTTTCAAGTTCAGCGAATAGTTGGCATGCCTTTTCTTGGATTAGATGAAGTCGTTGGGAGATTTCCATCACTTTACTTTGCAGCATATGTACCTGTTGTTGGGATGTGAATTGTTCTGCAAACCTCTTCATTATTTCGACTGGGGTCAAAGTCTTTATCTGCGCCTGTAGCGTGTCTGCATGCTTCTTTGCTTCTTGGAGCTGTGCCTCCAATGTCTGCAATTCTGGATTCTCTGTGAGGGTTTCATAAGTCTAGGTGCTTCTAGCGCTCAACTTCTTGCATTCCAAGGCAAAGGTTTTTAATCTGCCAACTGCGCTTCAATCAATGGCCTCTCTTAGATCTCTTATTTCTTGGGGGGTATTGAGCACGGTGCGGAGCTCCAGATCCATGATGTACTATTGGAGTTGCTAGATTACTTGTTTCAGTTGGGTCACCTGCTGTGGGAGACGGTCTTCCATCTTCACTTCTATGACTGTCACAGAATGCAATGCTTTGTGAACCCTTTCCTGTACTTCAAGTTTCTCTGCTAGCAACTGTGCCTTTTCCTCATCCCACTTCGCTTTTAGGGAAATATTTTCCCGTTCTGCCTCATTCTGTTGTTCTAGAAGTTCTTTTTGTGCTTGCATCAAAGCTTGGGTGGCTTGTGCTGTGTCTTCTTGAGCTCGTCGAAGGTGAGCTTTGACTTGATCAACGATATGGTGTAATTAAGTGGGCTCATCGCCTGTTCCTGATGTTCCACTTATCAAGGGCACTGTAGAAACTGCTTGGCTGGATTGGAGTGCCTACTGCACTTCTTTGAGTTCACCCTTGATTCAGTTGAATAAATCCTCCTGCTTTGCTTCTTTCTTTTCTACGAGCTCTAGTGAAACATCATTCAGCGCGACAATTAAGAAGTCAAATTCATTTGGGGTAAGGGTAGTTTTAAGTGTGGTGTAGGTGGCCTTAGATTTATTTCGGGAGGAGGGTTTTGGTGGTGTCATCTTTCTTTTCATGGAGGGATCCTCCTCCTCTCTAGGTGAATTAACCTCTCCTCTGTTTTGCTCAACTTCTGTACTTCCTAGCTCGTCACCATTACCTCCCTGCACAAATGAGACTGAAGTAGTCTTCATGGATGTGCTAGGGACATCTTCAACGTCATCATCCTTCTTAGTCCTGCTCGACCTAGGTGTATCCAACATAGTTTCAAGGCTTTCCTCATCGGACATGTCTACGGGGTCCGCTACAACAAGGAGGTTCGCCGACCATTCCTTGGTAATCTCCTCCAAGCCATCTTTTGTCAGCTTGTAGTAGGATTGGAGCTGTTGTTTATGCTCATCATCGTGCGCTATAATATAGGTGAAATGGTGGTCCATGCTAAATTTCATCAAAGGTC
>SNQJ01S0011348.1:110564-125196 GCA_010110895.2 Picea sitchensis | reverse complement strand
TATGCTCAAACACCACAATTTCCTAGCACGAGCCACATACCCACGAGGACGTTTGTCTCTTCGTATATGGATGAAAACCCTGTGATTCAGACGACTAAATATTATGGGTCCCATGACACACCGTCTGCATAATGCACGCCAAACCAAGAATTTTATGGTGGAGATGTGGAAATTGGTGACTCTATAGATTTATTTCGTGGATCATCACATGTTACCACCAAGGGAATACTTCCAGTTACCTTTTTGGTGGATGTGTTCACATTGTTCCAATCAAGAAGCAAAAAACCCCAGGTATTTATTAATGTCTTAATTATTTCATATTATCTAATTGAAACATACATATTTATTTTTATTTTGAATTAATGATCATATTTTTCTGTAGGAAACAAAAAACAATTTAAGCATATGAATGACACAATGGAATGCTCAGAATCCCAGTTTCAAGAAGGAATTTATTGACCACTTGGTCGGCCTATTCGGTGATTCCTTCAACACAATTGGAGTCACCTCATTGGCTGGTACATATTTGAAATATGTGAGGGACCAATATAGGATTCATTTTCAAACAAAACCTAGGTATGAGCATCCTCCAATGATTCCTGAGGTTGAGTGGAAGAATCTATTCAAGGATGAAAAGAAGAAAACAATGAGAAAATAAGGAAAGACGCCATCATGGCTAGCAAGGTATATCATATTTTGAATTTAATATGTTGAATTTTTCTTAGTTATGTATAAAAGTTGTGATATACAACCTATTGGAAAAAAAATTTAGGCTCCTAGACACATCAAAAGAAACCAAGGCTAGACTAGAAAAACATGGGTAGCACAAACTTGTTTAGGGTGGTTACGAGAAACTAAAAGAAATAAATTGTAAGTAAAAAATAATTAAACCATATCATTTCTATCATCATCCAACTCTTATTTAATTGGATCCAATAATCCAAATTTGAGATCTTTTGTAGTGCAGGGTGCTAAATTCAAAACTACAACCACAAAAGAAGACCTCCAAATCGGTTTCAAGTGTGGCTTTGGGTAACATCATGAATATGGGTGTCCATTTTGCTTGTTTTATGAGAAAAAAAACCATTATTTCACAATTTATTCAACTTACGGTAAACAAAAGTATTTTTTTTAATTTAGAATTTCACTTTATAGTAAAAACAAAACTTGTGAATAATTTTGTTATCTTTCTACTGACTATTTTTCAAAAAACAATTATTGAGATTTGATATATCAATTTGAAAATTGTTTAACAATATGTTCCTTAAAAATTAGGGGAATGATAATGAGTTATGTTTCCCGCCCACAATGTATCATTTATTAATCTCTTTTTTTTTACAAATGAAATATACTGCAGCAATCTACAAAGACTCTCGTTTTTTATGACTATAGTTTTGAATCTAATGGATAAATATTATAATTTCTATAATTTTTTTAAGTTGACCAATCTGAAAAAGTTGCATATTTTAAACACATGTCCCCCCGCCATGTATCTATCTAAATTTTTACTTAAAATCAAAATCTAAAAATACCCTTTTGAAGAGAACAATTTAAGTATTTTTAATATAAATTTTCCATAATTTTCCACTGTGTATTTTTAGAGATATGAATTTTTCATTTCACCTAATCATAATGTCACCTGAAAATATTATGCAGTGATGTTTTTATAAACATAAATAAAATTAAATAAAAACACTGAAAATGAAAACAAATTATATCCAATGAAAGTAGATTCAATTTTAGTAATTTTGGTATGAATTCCAAAACTAAATTCTGAGTATTTGTAGGAGTCCGCTACCTCCAAAGTTCAAGTAAGTTGGAGAGAATTCATAGTTTCTTGCAAACAATCCCATTTGCAAGTTTTCAGCTGAAACATTCTTTGGATTGAAAAGTATTTTTGTTCAGTCAAAACCTATTTTTTAACGGAATCCATTAAAAATAAACGGATTCCTAACCTTTTGATCAAAACGTAGGTTTTTTTGCTGAAAGGTGGGTGAGAGAATTTCCTCGGTTGGAAAAAAAAATTAAGGGATGCGTCGTTTGGCACAAAATCATATAAATACGCTTTCGGCTGAACCATTTTACACAATTCACTCGCTCATTTCATATTTTCACATATGTGGAGACCTAAGAAAAAGTTTGGAGCATCTTTTTCGATATTCAGAGGATATTTTTCGTTTTTTCGAACAAGGTTCTTGTTATTTTTTCAACTTTGTTGATTTTTGGAATGTAAAAAAAAAAATCTCTTCTTGAAGTTCAAGTTTTTATTGGAGTAACAATTTATATATTGAAGTCTTTCTTGAACATTTTTGAAGGTGAAGACTTACTTGAACATTATTTTCAAGGTGAAGGCTTTCATAAGAAATTCCTTATTATATCAAAAGGAATTTTTTTAAGAGTAAGTTATTTTAAACATTTCCTATCAAATTCTTGATATTATTTTTGAATAATTTTTGTCACAATGAAGTTTTTCTAAAACTATGTTTTTGAAAGATCAAAAGTTTTTTAAAAATTTCTTTAAAATTGAATTTTTATGCAAAATTTCTTTTAAAAACAATTTTGTTTATTGAGCACTTTTTTCCAAATCTTTTACAATATGATTATACAATCCATTTTTTTGTTTCTTTTAAAAAAAATTGGTTTTGAGCTATAATATTTGAGGTTTGAAATTTTATTTCATGTTATAAAATGTTGAATTTTTTTTTTTTTTTATAGATAACTATACTCATGGAAAACAGAAGTGGGCATAAGAGAAAATTTGATCGCACTCAAGATGAAACTCTCCAAAACGATCAAAGGAAAGACCTTTATTGGAGAAAGAAACGAGAACGTGGAAATATTGAAAAAAGAAATGATGATGATGTAAATAGAGATTTTCAACAAGAAGAAGTCCAACCAGGTATGCATACATATTGTTTAGATTAAAAGTATAGAATTCAAATTTAAATTATTGTTTAATATAATTGATTGTAATTTAGATTTGATATTTTTCAAAAAATACAAATAGATTTTCCTCATAACATCGATGAAGTCGTTGAAACCGAAATTGAAACATAAGTCGAATCACCTACATGTATGTACATAAATTTAGATAATACAAGATGAACACTTGTATAGTTTAGTGAATTTATGTCTGGGTTTTTTTTTTAATATAAAATTTAAATTGAAATATGTGGGAGAATGTATCAATATTGATGATGAAATATTAGAAAATGTTGATACTAACAATTTTGGGAATAAAGAAGCTAAGTTTTATATAAGATATCGTGTTAAGAATATGTATAATACCTTTTTCAAAAATGAATCAGTAACAATATAAGCTCAACTTTTTCTCTGTCTAATAAAGTCAAGAAAGTTAAAATAAGCTACATCATTATTGGGTATTCAAAAGTCGACAAAATATACAAAGGTGAAAAATAATGTCTTTGACAATATAGCTAGTGAATTAAAATCTTTTGGAAAATCTTGAAAAAAAGATGTCAGTGCTACAAATAGAGCGATACAAACAACAATTGTTTCATTTAGGAATATAAAATATCGATTGACATGACACATGGAAAAAATGATGGGAACCTCAATAAAAACATTGTACAAACGTAGAAAATTTCTATTGCAAATTGATGCATATGATGCAGTTACTTGTTGGACAATTATTTTTAGACTACCCTACAAAGATACACTAGTGGAAAATGTTAAAGAACTAGCCCATAAATTTTGGTCGACAGAATCTCGTGTTTCACCACATACAAGGGATGTGTTGCGGCGAAGAATAACACAAAATAAATATCAACAACATACAAAACATATATTTCCAATGACACAAATAGAATTGTTCAATAAGTTCAAAGAAGAGAACAAAGAAGTTAAAATTTTCATCAATACATTTGTGCGACAAAAACCATAGTTTGTTAGACCCATCACTATTCATGACACTTGTTGTTGTCGTTATCATGTGAATTTGAGTTATATTAAGACACTTTTCTTGATTTTGGTAAAACTTTATGGGCAAGTTCACCTCCTCCTTCCACATTCCGTGCTTTTATATTTCAAATTCTATGTGAAAGAGAAGGTGATGAATTATTTTACCAAAAAACATGTTGGTTCAAAGAAATGTGATCATTGTGGAAATCTAAGTTTTCTTCACTCAAAGTATCCTATTGATATGAATGATCAATCCTTGTCTAATATAACAGTCAATTGGAAGAGATATGAATATATCAACAAAACGACTCCACATTCTTCAAATGTTATTTCCAAAAGGATTTATTTGAAAGTAGATAAAATCTGTGTGATAGATATTTTGAAGAAGCTTCAGGAATAAATTTATAAATACACCAAGCATTCACATAGAGCTCGATGCCAAGACCTACAATTCAAACAATCCTGTGAAGTGTTTCCACCAGGGACAATTTTATCTGTAGTTGATTTTTCACTGTGGATATCAGAGCAGGTTCAAGCCTGTGACTGTGGATAGTCAAGACTTCCATTGTATTAAAGCCTTGATTAATAACTTATTGAAACTAAAATTTTAAATTGTCCATACCGGTAACACGAGTTAGAGGATGTCGGGGAGGTAGATGACGTGGTGCTAGGGGTAGAGGCGTGACGCCTCTAATAGTGTCGATGCCAAAGATGTCTAAACCCCAAGGAGAAGAACAAGTCATGAGACAAGGGATGACTACTGAGAGGGATGAAGTTGGTCTGAAGAGGTCCTTTCAGAGGATGTCAGGGGCCTTGATTAACCATCTAGATAGAATTGAGGACGGGGTGATTTTACCCCCGTAAGGGTCCACAATGCACCACAACCGGTACTGATAACGTTCACAGAGAACTCAAGTAGGTCAAGATTTTGAGTTCTTGGGTGCCACGAATGGCACAGTCGTTGAGGCATGGTTGGAGAATATGGTTATTTCCAACACAAAGGTTTACATGGCATTCTTTAATATGAATGGAAGAGTTCTTCTCTGGTGGAAGACACTTCTACCTCAACTAAACATGGTCGTCAAAGCCGTGTTTTGGGAACGGTTCAAGGAACGTTTTTAGGAGAAGTAATTATTAGAGGAATTCATTAAGAACCAACTCGATGAGTTCAACACCTTATGACAGGGTGGTCATACAGTGTCGGATTATGAGACCAGATTTGGAGGTACTTCGTTATGCCCCGCATCTGAACACGAAGAATATGGAGGTCAACAAGTTCATGTTCGACCTCAAATCTAGATTTCGTGCAAAGGTGAGGATATAAATGCCTCAAATGTTGCATGATATAATATAGTAGGCATTATAGTCGAGGAATATTTGATCTGCAAGAGTCAGGTCAGGACTCCTGCAACAACGTCTAGAATGATGACATATGGGACGCGGTAGCATCAGATGCCAGCTAGAAAAGACATATTGGTATCAATATACGTCTATAGTACTCTTGTTCATGAAACCACGACGATAAGTTCCTCAACAGAGGAATCCCTACAGGGGACCACCGCATCAGTTACAGTATCGCCAACAACCACAGTTTAGGCCAATCAGCAGAACAAACCAGGATTTTAGGATGGTAGGCCAACACCTTCTACTTCGGGGACAAGAGTAATGGACCGAAGACTGGGTGTTGGACATGTGGAGAGCCACATTACTAGTGTGACTATCTAGTTGAGAGGGCCAGAGAAGTCAGGTCAGTCGGACACACTAAAGTAGGATATATGGGCAAGGGCCATCGAATTCATGTGGTGATGAATAACCACTAGGCCGAGCACCAACCCTTTGTGCTCGAGACATCAGGCATAATTGCCGACCAAATTTTAGTATTTTGATAGAATTAGGTGCTACAGAAGAGCATGTGAAAGGGATGCAATCCATATTGCAATCTTAGCGTTGAACGACAAGGGCATGAAGGAAGGATTAGAAGGACCTTCCAGTGGCCCAAGTACTGCTGACATGTTTCAATAAAATTTCTGATATTTCCCCCCGTAAGATAGTTGGAGTTTAAAATCGTCTCAAAACTTGGAACATAACAGATAGTGAGAATGCCTTATCTGATGTCGACCCCTAAGTTACAGAAGTTTAAAATGCAACTGAAAGAGTTGTTGTACCTAGCAGTTATACATTCAAGTGTGTCACCTTGGGGTGCTTCTGTTATTTTCATACGAGATAAGGATGGGTCATGGAGACTCTGCTTGACTACCGTCAAGTATTCATTGACGATAATTTGATTTATTCTTGGATGACGGAAGAAAATGACGAACATTTACACTTTTTTCTATAGTGTTTATGGAACTATCAAAATGATCTTTTACTCTATCGAGGATTCATCATTTTAGACATGGTATCTATGACGAAGGAATCATTGTGGATCCAACGAAGGTAGAGGCTATTAGGGAATGGCATGTGTCAACGAACGTACCATAAGTACGTAGCTTCATGGGTTTAGCTAGATATTATCGATGGTTCGTCGAAGGTTTTGAGGATAGAAATTTCGATCATGAAATTACAGAAGAAAAACAAGAAGTTTGTATGGACCGAGAAATGTGTGGAATCATTTTGAAGGCTCAAGGAGATGTTGATGACAATGTTGATACTAAAAGTCTCTGACATGGACGAGGACTTCTTATTATGCATATACACATACAAGGAAAGCTTAGGCGGTGTCTTGATGCAAGACGGTCGAGTGATCACTTACATATCGAGAAAGTTAAGAAAGAATGAAGAGAACTACGCAACGCACAATTTGGAGTTGTTGAACATTGTGTATGCCCTGAGAGTATGGAGGCACTATCTGATTGGAAGGAATTTTGAACTGAAAATAGACCACTTTGGTTTGCAACACATTTTTACGCAAAGCGAATTGAATGATTGACAAAGGCGTTGGTCAGAACTGCTTAGCGAGTATGATTTCGATATTTCCTACATAAAAGGGACAATGAACAAAGTGGTTGATTCGTTGAGTCAAATACCACGCTTATTTTTGGCGATACCTCTTCAAATGAATTCTTCATGAAAATATTCTAACTATACAACGCGACGATGATTGGTATAAAGAGGTTAAGGAAAATTCATACAAGACACCATGTTGGTACCAAAATTTGTGGGATTTACTGTGGACAACAACAGATTAATGAGATATAATAACTAGATTTATGTATCGCCTAATGAAGAGTTTAGAAGTTTGATCTTAAACGAAGCTCATAGAGCTGTGTACATGGCTCATCTAGGAGTCACAAAGATGAGGGCAGACCTTAAACCCTTATTCTTCTAGAAACGAATGAAGGCGGACATAGTGAACTACGTGGTGATATGTCTAGAATGTCAGCAAGTGAAGGTTGAACATAGACATTCGATGGGATTACTACAACCAAATGCTATTCCATAATCGAAATGGGAGGTCATTTCGATGGACTTCATTGTTGGATTGTTGTTGAAGGCAAGGAGGCAGGACTCAATTTCCGTGGTAGTTGACACTCTGACGAAGAGTGCACATTTTAGCCTTGTGCATACGACGTATCAGGCACCAGACATAGCTAGAGTTTTCATCAGCGAGATTGTGAGGTTGCATGGTGTGCCTATGAGGGTCATATCTAATCGAGGATCAGTGTTTACCAGACGATTTTGGACTAGTTTCCAAGAGGCCTTGGGAACCCAGCTTAACTTTGGTATCACGTATCACCTAGAAACATATGGGCAGACATAAAGAACGAACCAAATATTGGAGGACATGTTATGTATGTACGTGATGGGCCAACAGAAGCATTGGGAATAGTTCTCGCCACTGGTAGAGTTTGCATACAACAACAACAAGTAACAAATAACCATTAAGATGGAACCTTTCGAGTTTATTTATGGGCGACCATGTCGAACACCTTTGAGTCAAGATCTACTTGAGGATAGGGTCCTGGTAGGACCATAAGCAATCCAAGAAATGGAAGAAAAAATGCAAACAATAAGACAAAGGATCAAGGAAGTGTAATATCGGTAGAAGAGTTATGCCAATGCAGATCGCATTGACCGTAGTTATGAATTTGGTGATCGAGTCTTCTTGCGAGTTAAACCGTAGAAGAGCTCTATCAAGTTTGGAAAGAGTGTTAAACTCTTTCCTAGGTTTGTGGGACCTTTCGAAGTTGTGGAAAAGAAAGGGCCCGTGGCCTATCGACTAGCCTTGCCTGATTCTTTGCGGCATATGCATAATGTTTTTCATGTTTTTGTTTGAGACATTATGCTAGTGATCCTACACATGTTATTGAAACGAGTTCCTTGCAGGTGTCAGATGAGGGTGCGCTCACGGTAGAGCCAATTCACATTTTGGACCATTGCATTCAACAAATACGACTTCGAACAATCGATCAGTTGAAGGTCTAGTGGTACAATTATAGTCCACACTCGGCTACCTGGGAGGATGCATATGATATACCTTATCAATTTTCATTTTTTTTATAGCTAGACATTTAGATATTGTCAGATACTTTATTTTTTCATTTGTACGGTGAAACTTCGGGATGACGTTTAAAACAAGAGGGGGTGTATGTAACATCTCACTCTTGCACACACCTGATGTGACTTATTCTTTGAGGACACCTGTGTGCAAGTAATCTGGTTCATTATATGATTGTATGTTTCGCTTATGGATTATGATGATGATATTGTGGAGTATGATGTTATGTTATGTTATTTATGTATAGACAGGTGCTATTGATTGATTTATCCTTAGTGTGAAGGACTCTTAATAGATTGAGGATGTCTATGGAATCAATGGACCTCCTTGGACTCTGGATCGAGTTAGGGAGTGGACTATATATGGTTGGGTATTTCTATTTATGCATATGTGACATATGATTGGGTATATTATGAAGTTGTTTATGGATCCTTGACAGTGTTTCGTTGATGGATGCAGGCTGACGATTATTTTCTAATCAGACTCACTTAAGGAGTAAAGAGGCTATGCTCAACAACCAGATATTGAGGGAGAGGTGTCGCAACATCCCTGTCGTAGCCTACTAGCACTCCTACCATGGCTCAAATTGTAGGTTGATGATTACCTAGTTCGAGAGATCCACGATGCAGTGAGGGAAGAATGAGACAGTTACTCACAAAGATTCTAAGGGGCACGTAATACGGCAAGTTCCTTATTCCTTAGAGGCTCTTAGTCTCTCACAAGGTCTCCTGATGGAGTATTGACTCCAAGGGTTGAAAAAATACCAAAATCAAACAAAGGCGAGTGACACCCTTGGAGCACGTAGTGTGTCTTGAAGGGCATGTCGCATAAATAAAACATGAACAAATGAAAGTAGCACCTTTGGATCATGTAGTGCATCTTGAAGGGAATGTTGCATAAATCAAACATTAACAAATGCAAGTGGCACCTTTGGAGCACGTAGTGCATCTTGAAGGGCACGTCGCGATTTTTAAAAAAGGTGAGTCAATGAACCTAGCTTCCTAGAAAACAATATTTATTTTGACGTAGTCAACCTTAAAATAATCTTTGTATGAGATAAGTTTATTAATTGTAAACTTTCCCTTAAAAAAAAGCTAAGCCTAGTTGAAATTAAAGCCTAGGTGTAAATAGGGTAAGAGGACTAAAAACTAATTAATTAATTCATAAAAGGGGGATGAAGAAAAATCAAATTAAGAATTTAAAGGAAAATTTATTTATCTAATAATTAATCATTGTTTATGTTCAAGACATGCTAATTTGGAACTTAGACAAAAAGGGAATTAAATGCAAAAAAGAATGTGGAACATAGAAAGGAATCTAGTCTAGACAACTTTCCTAAATAAAACTCTGCTAAGTTTTAAGAAAGGCGTCAGTCATTAAAGGAAATTGAGGGAACAAAGGGACAACAAGGAGCGTTTCTAGGAGCGCTTTTAGCATGGGTTAGAGAAATTGACATTTAATTAAATTAAATCATAAATTTTTGGTGCAACTAAGGGAACGGGTGACAAGTGTACAAGGGAGAGTAATTTCTAATTAATTTTTAATAAAACAAATTAAATGTGCAATGACAAGCGGTTACTAAGAAAAATTCTATAAAAGTAGTGGCTGAGAGGAGGAATGGGGAGGACTGGTAAGCGTAATGTTATGCTGCCATAATTTCTTGATTGATTTTACTTGTGAGAGTTGGGATACCCAACTCGAAACAAAGAGTGATAGCTCGACCTTGTGAGACACGTTGGGAGCTAGAGTTTTCTGGTTGTGTTTGTGTGTGGCCCCTTTGCGGCTTGGGTTGATAAGGGGAAAGAAGAGTACCCCTAGAGTTGGTTGAGAGGTATCGGTGAAGTCTCAACGATTAGCGAGCGAAGAAGGAAGAAGGGACACCAGTTGTGGTTACGGTATTTTTATTTAAGCTTGAATGTAATGAGTTGGACTATATATAGATGTAGTTATTGTTGAGGCTGGAGTTATTTGATTTAAATTTTTTCTAGTTAATGGATGGCTATGATATCTGATATTGGATTGGAACTGAAACTGTTGTCTTTTTTGTGCATTAAAATCTTAATTCTAAATTGGAAATGGTGAAATATGGTTGTCCTTTGTCGAACACTAAACTTTTATTGTTATTGAGTGGCAAGGATATCTTCTAATTAATGGTTGGGATTGACTGAAGTTCGAGGATTCTGGTTGCATTAATTTGTTTTTTTTTAATAATTAATCTGGATCTAATTGGCAACGTAGTGGTACACCAACTTAACCCTATGTGTTTTACCAAGTACCTTTGTGGTTGCAAGTAAACCTTGGTGTTTGTCTTTCAGAGTTACCTTCGTGTTCTTGCAAACTCGTTCTTTGTGTTTTGTGGGGTAACTTGTCCAAGATGGGATTTATCCTTCACCCTCTGCGTTTTGCTGTTTTATTTCAGTTGCCCAACCAAGTAATCCGTTCTCTGCAATTTAATTATCTTTCCTAGTGACATTTAAATCATCTATGTGATTCCCTTACAAGTGAAATCCCTCGATTGCTTAACTTTACCAGCGAATTATTTTCCCCAATGATTGGCTCAACAATTTTGATTGTGTTTTCGCCCTCTTTTTCACCTCTGCGCCCTCGCGCCCTTTCTCGACGAACTGGTATTTACTTGCAGCGTTGCCTTTACAGTTGCACCCTCTGCAATTTTAATGGATATTATAACCTCAGCAAATGTTGTTCTCTGCGTTGAAGGGCCTTATCTCTGTGCCTTAATCACTTTCCAAACTATTGGGTATCTCCTTCTCTGTGATGATGTGATATTTGCATGCCCAACGACTGGGAGAATATCCACGCGTCTTCCCTTTCTCCACTTGGTGTTTTGCTACTTTTTACCAGCAAATAATTTTTTTTTTTCTCAGCGAATTTGTGCCTCCACACTCAGCGAAGTTATGCTTCCACGCTCAGCTAAATTATGCTTCCTTGCTCAAGGAATTTATGCCTCAATGCTCAGCTATTTTTATGCATAAGGACCCCTCCTTTAAATTAGATTCTCTGTGATTTTGATGAAGTTATCACCTCTACTTCTTTACATTCTGCCCAGCAGGGGTAATGTCTCCTGGCGATTATCCCCTGAGCTAATTCGCCCAACATCTTATTCTCATTGCGCTTTATTCCGGGAAACCCCTTTGCGTTTATGTTCATGCAATTTTGCCCAGCCTTTCTGTTTGTTGTTCTTCTATTTATTATTCTAAATAAAAATACATTTGAAGCCTCTGTGCACTCGTCAACCCAATAATGTGATAGATGTGCATTCTCCTTGGCTTTATTTTATTGGTACGAATTTTAAGTATCTGTCTAAAATTTAAGCATCAAGAACATAAACCAATTTATTGAGTCTGTTCACAATAGGATTCAATTGAATTTTTTAACTTTGTCGAGGAATTGGTGATGGAAGGATTCATATCAGGTAACTGTGTAGTTATTGTAGTTGTTACTCTGCCACAATTGAGACTTTTAGTGACAAGTGGACAAGGATGCAATCTCTGAATGTGTTGTCGTTTTTGTTGTCTTGCTTGGACAGTTAATTGGGTAGTTTAATGAACATATTTAACAATTAAATAGGACAAAATTAAATGAGGAATTATCGCAGTCTACTTGTTCATCATTCCAATGATTCCTTCAAAATTGGAAATTTCAATCAATTCAACGGATTACAAAATTAAACTAAAACCAATTTCAGTTTGGCCAAATGATATTACCGAAGCGGGGTAGGCCTTTACCTTAGCAACATTGTGAAATTTTCATGTTCACAATGCCAATTTTTGCTAGGATTTTAAAATACCTGTTTCTTCTTCAAGAGGTCCCTTCCACCACCCATTACAACAACCCTTTTACAAAAAGGAGAATCAGATAACCAATGAACCACCGACATTTACTTTTTCCCGGATCTAGCATTGTGGTTAGGGAACCGTAGAACCAACGTTACGAAACCAATAACAGTTCATCCTTGCTGACAGAGAGGAACAATAGTCACACCCTTAACAATTCAGAAGGATGCCACAGATGACACAACGACATACAAGAGCAGATATGCTAACTCCAGTGGTTAGGCTCCCAGTTACAAAGGCCAGTATAATGAAAAGGTACATTGAACAAGAACCTGAATGGGAGATAGGAATTTTAGAATTTGTGTTTTTGAAGGCTGATGGTGTTCCTTAAGTTAAAAGGCTAATTGTGTTTTGAAGGATAATTGCGTTCTTCAATTGATGTATAAACAACTAAGTTATTGGATTATTCCCGCACGTTGAATCTACTGTTGATGTGTGATTATTTAGGAGTTGCTTACTCACGTGCCATGAGAATGAAGATGATGACAATCCTTGTGTAAAGAAATTATGTTGATATATGAATGTTTTAGTAACTAGTTTTCTCTTACGCCTTTAGGTACGTCGACATGTGAGTGTTCTAGAATTTGTTTACTCTTGTGCAACGAATATGTAATGTTATGAATAAATGAATTTATGTGATTGATTTCCTTGCACAATGAATATAACTGATGATTTCTCTTGCGCCTTGGATTATGTTGTGAAAAAATAATTAGATTATTGGCGTGCTTAAAGATTGATGATGTATGATTAGTTGCGTGACTGGATTTCCTTTGCATGATGAAAATAAAGTAGACTTTTACTCGAGCACTATGGTTATTGTGGATGCATGTTTATTTTAGAGTTTTTTACTTTTGTGCGATATATAAAGTTGATTACACTCTGTTTTATCTTATGTCTCAACATGATGGTTTAGTCATTAATTATCTCGTGCCTTGGAAATTATACGATGTATGATTGTTGAAAGAACACTATTTCCTTTTATTATCGTTGATGTTGTTGATTTAGCTAGCTGGTTTCGATTTGATTGTGTTAGTGGGATGTAGACACCTCCTTGTTCCTCGGAACATTCGTCATCCCTGAGACCTCAAATGGTTAAAATCAATTGGAAACTGAGCTTGATTGTTGCTTATGTGTCCTAGAGGTCCTAACCATGTAGGATAGGTTGGGCGGGTAGTTTTTTTAATTTTCGTGATATGGTTGATCCTTGTTGGTGGTTGTTTCTGTTGATCATGATGTGATGACATGCGGTGTGATTTATGACTTGTACTTTTTATGCGTCATTATTAAGTATGTGAATCCAATGATTAGGAGTTGTTGTTTAAGTTGTGTTAATGTGTCGACAGGCATATCGTTATTCATGGTGATGATGCGTCAACCTCATGTCGTGATTGATTGTTAATGTGTTATTATATTTTCTTTTAATAAATCGGATGATGTGTTGATGACATTTCTAACATGGTGACGATTTAAATTCCTATTGCAAAACAAATAAAGGGAAATTTAATTAAAGCAACACAAAATTTTACATTTTGTATGTCGCTTGTGGTCATAACAATGGGGTTGTTACATATATGAATATATCAACAACATGACTCCACATTCTTCAAACGTTATTTCCAAAAGGATTGATTTGAAAGTAGATAAAATATGTGTGATAGATTTTTTGAAGAAGTTTGAGGAAGAAATTTATAAATACACCAAGCATTCACATAGAGCTCGATGGAAAGGCCTACAATTCTAATGATCCTTTGAAGTGTTTCCACCAGGGACAATTTTGTTTGTAGTTAATTTTGTAGATAATTACACATTCACTGCAGAAAAAGAAATACAGAGTGAAAATTATCATTTTGATCAAGTCACTATATTTGTCCACATTCTATATAGACATGCTAAACATAGTGTTGATAACATAGAAAAAACCGATGACAATCGACATGCTATTAACGAATATCAATTTTATATAAGTGATGATCGAGAACATGATACACATTATGTACAACATTGTTTTGATAAATTTTATGATTCATTGAAATAATGTGGGATCGGATTCGATCAACATTGGATATGGTTAGATGGATGTGTGGGTCAGTTCAAATCTTCATGATCATTCTATTGGTTGTGTCGTCTTCACAAGAAATCAAACATTACACATTGTTGGAATTTCTTTGATATTGGTCATGGAAAAGGAGAGCATGATAGTGTAGGGGCATGTGTAAAATGTTAGGATATTTAGACACTTAGGAGTTAGTTAAGATCTACTTGGTCTAATATGTCGTTAGGTAAAAGTGTGTTTCTTTAGTATGCATTAGTATGCATTTGTAGTTAGGAAATCCGACGGTCACGATATGTTCCCAACATA
>SNQJ01S0011348.1:80029-94904 GCA_010110895.2 Picea sitchensis | reverse complement strand
CTCTTCCTTTAGCGTGCTCCGGTTTCATCAATACACCAGCCTGAAACCATTGGTGACACCTGTGTTTTGTGTTTGATGTTTGTTGTTTCTTTTCACAGTTTCGATTTGTTTCAGTTGATATTATCTTGTAATTCTTTTTGTTTCCTCTAACCCTATGCTCCACAGCTGTTCTGCCCTGCTAGACCCAACAGGGTATGCAAGCACTCTCTATTTGCTCACCTGGGGAAAATTTGAACGCGAACAATATTGGTTAACAGATAATGGTTTATGGTTTGATGACAAAGTCATTTAATAGTTTGCGCAATTTAATTCAGTGATGTCACCTTGCGTCTTGTCGAATGGTTGCTTGGGTTCGTGGGTATAGTCTTCCTATTTGTTGTCAGTTAATTCGGTCTCCTAGTGCGTTGGATATGTATTGGGTTGTTTGTCAAGTTGTTGTTGTGCCAGGTTTACTGTCATGCCTATCACCTTGTGATGACATGATTCATGATGAGGGGATCATTGTGCGCCCTAATAGATAGAGGTGAATGGTAACCTGGCCGGAGTCTGTGCTTCCCGAGGTGGGCGTTAATCATTGTAATTGTTGTTGGTACTGGGTTTGTAACACCGTAAGGTGATGGGTTTTGTGTGACGTAGAGGTTCCTATCTTGGTCGTCGCAGCCATTGTGCTGGGTTGTTGAGGTTGTCCCTTAGCTTGTAGGTGTTGTCTTGTTTGTGTCAGGTGGGTAGTCATTTTTATCTGTCTTATGATTATCGCATGATTCACCCAGTTGCATGATGTGCTAGTGTGCTGAGTCTTTATTGTTTGTTGCCTGATCTACATGCATTGTGTTCTTCATCAAGTTGTGTGATTTAACTATTGTTGTCGTTGCCTTCCTACCTAAAACACAAAAAAAATGCACTTTCTTGCATCGCTTGTAGTCATAATGATGGGGCTGTTACATATGGTATCAGAGCGGGTTCAACCCTGCGACTGTGGATCACCAGGATTTCCACTGCAGTAATCTCTTGAGTATTAACCTAGCGCTAATTAAAAATTTAACGTGTCCATGTGGTGATTTCGATTAGAGGATGTCACAAAGGTTCACGTTGTGGTGTCGTGGAAGGAGGTGCGATGCATCAAGAGGTGCCCACACCCTCAGAGTCTAACCTCCAAGGGGAAGAACAAGTCCTTGGGTTCGATTCGATTGTTGTAAGGGATGATGATGGTCTGACAAGTCCTTTCAGGGATTTTCAAAAGCCCTAATTGGCCGTCTGTTCTGAGATGAGGCCAGGGTGCCTGAACCCCTAAGGGTCCACAGTGCACCTAGCTAGTACCATTAGTATTCACCGTGAACTCAGGAAGGTAAAATTTCCTGAGTTCTCCAGTGCCCCGGACTGTGTAGCCACCGAGGCATGGTTGGATAATATGGAGATGTACTTTGCACATCGCGACTATACATCCAACATGAAGGTCCGCATGGAGGTCTTTCAACTGAAGAGGAGCGCTCTTTTATGGTTGAATACACTCCTGCTATAGTTGAACATGGTCGTTGAAGACATGTCACGGGAATTGTTCAAGGAACAGTTCCAGGAGAGGTATCTTTCAGAGGAATTCATTGAGCGTCAACTCAACGAGTTCAACGCCTTGCGACAGGGCGGTTGTATGGTGCCTGAGTACGAGGCCCATTTTTGGAGTTTCTTCGGTATGCCCGTACATTTTTACCAAGAAACTTAAGGTCAACATGTTAATGTTTGGCCTTAATATTAGGATTCAACTTCTACTTCAGGTACCAGGAATACTGCACCAAAGAAAGTGCGTTGGAATGTGGGGATCCATATTACCAGCATGACTGCCCAGTGGTGGATAGGACCGGAGCATCTGGATCATCTGGATCCACTACAATGGTAGTTTTGGGCAAGGCCCATTGGATTCATGTTGTGGTGAATAACCGCTCGGCAGAGCACCAGTATATTGTGTTCGAGACATCAGGTACCATCACTGACTAGACCCTTGTATTTTGATAGATCCTGGTGCTACCGAAATTTTTATTTTTGGTGTGGCGCTAAAAATAATTAAGTTGAAGGAAGTCAAATAGGATGAGTTTATCTTTGTAGAAATGGCTTTGGGAACCAAACAAAAGTTTGTTGGGAAGGTTACGGGATGTAGCCTTAACCTGGGAGAGTTTGTCACCAGGGAAAAACTGTATGTCACGATCTTAGGACCTTATGACGTCATGATCAGTATGGATTGGTTGGAATCGCATGAGGCGATACTCAACTGTAAGACAAAATGATTGAGCTTGGTCGATGATCAGGGACAAAGACGCATGATTGTAGTTCAAAACCAGGGAGTTTCCTTGAGGTTCATCTCTTCATTCTAGCTACGAAAGATCATGTGCAAGGGATGTAAGCTTTATGTGATCCTTGCGTTAAACAAGAAGGGATTAGCGGAAGGTATAGAACACCTTCCGGTGGTAAGTGAGTTTGTGACGTCTTCCCTGAGGAGTTACCTAGGATGTCACCGGAGAGGGATTTGGATTTTACCTTATTCCTAAAATTGGGGACTGCACTGATAGCAAGAAGCCTTATCGGATGTCGACCCTAGAGTTATAAGAGTTGAGAATGCAACGGAAGGAGTTGTTGGACCTGGGACTTATACGTCCAAGTGTTTCACCGTGGGGTGCGTCGATTATCTTCATACGGAATAAGGATGGGTCATGGAGACTCTACATTCACTATCGTCAATTGAACAAAGAAACGATCAAGAATTAGTATCAATTGCCAAGGATTGATGATCTGTTCGATCAGATGAAGGGCATGTTGGATTTTTCAAGGATCGACTTGAGATCAGGGTATCACCGGTTACGGATCAAGAAGGATGACATCTCTAAGGAGGGTATCACTCGACGCATTACTGTGTATGCAAAAAATGGTGCACACCTGAGAACGTTGCATTTATGAGTCTTGTCGGCCCCTGAACCACTTATGGTTCATCTCCCAAGTTGATTTGACACTCATATAGAAGATGAATCCGAGTGGGGGGTTGTTCAAAGACCTAAGGGTTCCCTAAAAATCCCCTTGTTCACACTAAAAACCGGTTGGATAATTCCTCAAAGCTTTGCTATAAAAAGAGCCCATGGGTGCACTATATTTTCAAGAATCTATTTGTATTGTTATGCTGTCTCTATTCTCATGCACATCCTCTTCAAGTACAGTCTCATTCACTCTCTTCTCCACATTTCCCTATAACACATTTGAAATTTGTACATATCCATAAAGGCAAGTACTTACATAATTAATATTTCAAAAAAAAAATGATCAAATTAAAATTAAATGATTAACAGATGAAATCGTAATTTTAAATTTTGAAACATGCAATACTCGTGATGTGCCAACCTCAATATCATCAAGCACACAAGAGAATGACATTCCCATAGTGGGTTGAAACATGGTCTTACCCACCATACCCTGAGATTCGATAAATTATATATTGTAAGACATTTTTATTTTAAATTAATAATTTAAATGACATTGCAATTTTCATATAACTAAATTTGTTTTCAACATGCAATTATACATGTGAACTCCCACCCTCTTCAAACTCTCCCAATGAGCATTGTGGCAAGACTTCCCAAGTAGTGGGAGATGGAAAGGTAATCTGTGAACAAAGCAACTAAGAAGTTTAGAGTTCAATGTGTTCACATTAATAACAAAACATAAATTTCTTGTATTGATTCTTCAAAAAAGTGTGAAAATTGGACAACTGAAGTGATCATATATGGATATTTTTAAAAACATATATGATTCATCGCATCCAAATTTAAACTCGATGAATCAAGTTCCCTATTTAAAGGAGATTCATTTAACATTTGACCAAACTGCGATTAATAAAGATAGCAAATCAATTATTTCTAAAGATACAATGATATGTATCTAGATCTAATTATAAGAAAACTATCCTTGAATGCATAAAAAATCTACTAAAAATAACACATGCCAATCCAGTGTTCGGTTCATCATTTAGAATTAACTCCTTCCAACCAATGCAAAAAAACATTCATACTCTCGTATGTCTTCTATGGACATGGAATCTATCTCCTCATCTGTTTTGTAGACAAAATTGGCCTCGGAATTGGCTTGAGCTATTTGACGGTTCAAACGGACATCAACAACATAAAAAATTGATTCTAAATTTTCTCTAATTGCATTCCTGGCCTCCTTACCAACATCTGATCTAGCTCACATCTTTGAATATGAAGCAAATTCCCTTGTTGGGCGAGATACCAAAGGTCATGGAGGCCTCTGCAATGTTGTATTTTGATATTCCCCTTTCTGATCATATGTTCGTCCTTTACCAGACCCATTATATTTGGACGATACGCTGGTATAATCAAGGCACATGCCCATGAAACAATGTGCATAAAAATTCTAGAAAATTAATGTGGATGTAACGAACCAGCATTACGACAACAAAAGCGATGTACAATTAGGTAAATAATTTTTTTTTAAACAAACAAACGTCACGACAAGTGACAGACGTCACCACATAGATTAGAACTCTATAATCCATATTATCACAATCAACTATAAACAACAATCTATTATTCAATTAACTCATTGCATAAAGATAACATAAGAAAACTACCCGCCCAACCTATCCTACATGGTTAGGACATCCAAGACACATACACAACGCTCAAGTACAGGATTCATCCAATTGATTTTGACCACTTAAGGTCTCAGGACTGGCGATTGTTCTGAGGAGCAAGGAGATATCTAATCCCATTAATTCAATCACACACCACTACTCAAGACTAGAATTATCGGTGTACTTAACATCTTTCTTCATGGTGAAAGAATAATCTAATTTACTTAACAATTCCTTCAACAAATTTATTTGCAAATGAGTAAAAGAACAAAACATAAGGATTTATAATATCACCAGAGAACAAGTAAAATCCATGTAATAAATAAGATCTACTCTAACCATCATTGGTCAATTGCTAATTTCATATTCATTAAGGTCAAGCATCATTATCATTGGTTCAACTTCTGTAACCAATAACAACTATGCAAGGCTCATATATGTTTCCTTTTAGAATGGGAATCTTTTAAGTAATGTATAAGGAATCAAAATTTACTACAATCCAATTAACAATCCCATAGGAATTTGAATCTCCTTTAAGTTAAGCGTAAGTATAATAATACTCGTTTACAACCCCGAAAGTAAGGCCCGAAAATTCTCCATGAGAATACCTTAGTGTTCAATACCATTGAAAATATCATTTTAAGGAGCTACAAATCAATTACAACAATAGATAATTAAGAAATTCAATTGCCTTATATATCCATTCAAGGATCTAAGAAAATCAAAAAAATAAGTATGATAATGAGGGACTCAGACCAACTTAGCTATCCATACACAAGGATTTAAAGGTCACATCATGACAATGATAGGTAAAAACTAATTTATTTTACATTTATAATTAAAAATAACTACAAGGGGTTCATTCATCCCACACCATATTAATAGGGTTTTCATGAAGATTCTTGATTTAGTTATCAAGGTTAAGGGTTAACGATTCTTAAAGGGAGGAACTTTACATTGTCGAATTAAGCTACCATTTACAAGTTTCTTTAATAACCTTCGATGATAAACAACTAAGAAATTCCCTTCCTATTTATTTATGCAATAGGAAACACAAGTGGCAACCCCCCTTTTTTTAAAAATAAATGACTACTCAAGTACACATTATACCATAATGATTTAAGCAATTAAAATCACTCATTCCTAAATGATATAAAATTTCCATGCCATAATATGTATAATCTAATTGTATGTAGGTAAAGAACACCGGATTATTATTCCAATGCATTGAGATGACACCACTCNTGGGTGAAAGGCATGAACTTCCTGCACACCGAAATCTCAAAAAGGAGAAGGAAGGATAGTCCAGTCGTATGCTAGCATGCGGTCGATTCAAGTGTTATGCTTAAGGACATAATCACAATGCTGGAAAGGAGATGAGTTCTATAAGACAGAGGGTGAAATAATCGACAGTTCCAACTACATTCAAGTGCAGGGGTTGAGTAGTCGTCTGGTTTTCCCCAAGGCAAGGACCCTCATAAATTCAAAAGAAAAGACGCACTTTTAACCAAATACGAGTAGGGTAACCAAGGAGAGAGGGAGGACGGTAAACCTAAATGACAATTAATAAATCAGAGTGCAGAGAAAATGGATTTGAGAATCTTTGTAGTGTCAATTCACAGAGGCCTTCAAGTTCATTTTCACCCAAAATTAATAAGCAAGGTTCTTCAAACTTGAACACCAAAGTAAGAGGAGTCGTTGTGAAGACACCACCAGATAAACATCAGAATTTAACATCTAACATAGGCCAGATACATCATGCAGATTGGGAAGGATGGGCCTCGACTTTCTGGAATAAACGTTTCCTTTCCTTAAAGGAGTCGAGCAAGAATATTCTACGCCAACTATTACTCAGTCTGATTTCGAATGGGATTAGGAGAGAAGGGTCCCACAGGCCCATACAACAACATGCATTTCGAGCAACAACGCCCAATGCCAATCCACGAGCAGAGAGGATAGGAGATGCACACGGGGTTAAAGGTGCGCAGTAGATCGAAGATCTGGGATTTAAAACACTGATCAAAGGATTCAAGAAAGCGCCATACCTCGGCTTGATGTATTTATCCAATAGGTGATTACACAGGCCTCATGCATCCATAGCAAAATCAAGGATAAAACATAAGTTAACATTCGAGATCAAACTACTAATCGAAGAGGTAGCGTTCAAGAACACTCGATGGAGAGCTGACGGATAGTCTTATATCATCGAGCAAAAGCTTTAGGTGAGGATCACTTCTCAGGTTGAAGATTTATTTTTAAAGCAACACAGAAACTAATAATTACATTTCAATCAAAAATTAATGAGGGATTCTAAAATTTTAATGGACAACCAAGGAAACGGTCTATAAGAACTTGTACTCTGTTTAATAACAATCTTCAATAGTTAAATAAAATCCAACATCTAAACTCCATACACATAGAAAAAGATCAACGATCCAGATCTCTGAGGATCTAGCAGCTAATCAATATACTAACAATGAATCATATTTCGAACAATCTAAATGGTAACCCGGACAAGAGTGAACAAGTTAAGATCAATAGATTGGAAAATGAAAGGACCGTTAACAAAGAAACTTCAATATACAGAGTTGAAAAATTGTCATGGCCGCGAATTGTAAATTCATCCTAGATTACACATTAATCCATCAATAGTGTGTAAATTCGATAGACACATTTTATGGAAGTTTTAAACTATATATATACAAATATAAATCTAAACGATAGTATCGTAAAGAAATCCAAGATGTTTTTGGGCGAAGGTGCTCATTTTCACTCCAGTTTGCTAATCACGTCGACTTCACCAATACCTCCTAGCCAACTCTAGGGGTACTCTTCTTCCCCCTTAGCCCCCTAAACCGTAAAGGGGCCACTCACACAAACCATAAATTACTTTAGCCCCCAACTTCTCTCGCAAGGTAAAGCCACTACTCTTTTTCAAGTTGGACATCCCAAGTTATGCTACCAAAATATGCTACAAAAAATATTTTGGTAGCATAACTTTACCCATAACTGTTTGTTTTTTTTCCATCTTGACTATTTGCTTTATAGGAATTTTCTCACTCACACATCCCCACTTGCACAAATAATTTATTTTTTAATTAATTAATTTAGAATTATTCCTCCTCACACTTATCAACCTCTCCCCAAGTTGCACAAATAATTTCATATTTTATTTTAATTAAAAGTCAATTTCCCTCACATGCGTATTTTCTTGCACACATGTGTATTAAATCAAATCTTTAGGTTTAATTTATTTTAAGTAATTCTTAAATTGATTTATCTCATTCCTTTCTAATTTAATTTATAATTTAGTTTTAGTCTTCTTCCAAAAACTTAGACTTAGGCTTAATTTATTTGAATAAGCGTAGACTCTTATTGGGGTTTATAATTAATAAATTACTCATTAACTATTCATATATGACTAGGTATAAAGATTTTCAAGGTTTACTATTATTCTTTCAAGGTTTTCTAGGCCACCTAGATTCATTGACTCAAATTTTATTTACACGGTGTGCCCTTCAAGATACACTCTGTGCTCCAAGGGTGCCACTCGTCTTTGACTAGTTTTCATAGTTGTCCAACCTTTGGATTCAACACTCCATTCGGGAGACCTTGTGAGAGACTAAGGGATTCTAAATAATAAAAACTTTGCCTTATTGCACACCCCTTGGAATCTTCGTGAGCGATTGTCTCAGTCTTCCCTCATGATATCAAATACCTCTCGAACTAGGTAATTGTTAACCTACAATTCGAGCCACAACATGAGTGTTAGTAGGCTGTGACAGGGACGTTGCCACACCTCTCCCTCAATATCTTTTTTTTTTGCATGGCCCCTTTACTCCTTATGTGAGTCATATTAGCAAGCATTCTTCATCCTATATTCACTAACAAAACATTGTCACTGATCTATATACATAATCATACTAAATCAATAATCTGGAACATATGTGTAAAATGAAATACTCAAACAAAACACAATCCACTCCCTGAATCAATCTAGAGTCCAAAGAGGTCCACTGATGCCATCGACATCCACCATTTGTTAAGTGTCCTGCACACTCAAGGAAAAACTCATCAATAGCATCTGTCAATACATATATATCAAATAACAATAAATCACAACCATCAACATCATCATAAAGATCCATAAGAGAAATAAATAACCATGTACTATAATCGGATCACTTGCATTGAAGTGTCCTCAAAGAATAAGTCGATAACATGTGCTCACAAAAGTGGGATGTTACATACACCCCCTCTTGTTTTAAACTTCTTCTCGAAGTTGTACAGTAGATAAAATGCAGTAATGAAAGTATCTGACAAGATCTACATGTCTAATCTATCAAACAAGTAAGAAAATTGTTGACTCATATCATATGCGTCCTTCGATGTAGTCGAGTGCAGACTATAATTGTCCCATTGGACATTGACCTGATTGACTATTAGACGTCGTAGCTATAGAATGGGATGGTCCGGAATGTGGATTGCCTATGATGTGAGTGCACCCTCGTCTGACACCTACAAATAACTCATGTCAATCACGTGTGTAGGATCACTAACATAATGTCTCAAAATAAGTACATGAAATACATCGTGCATATGCCTCAAAGAATCAGGCAATGCTAGTCGATAAGCCACGTGTCCTTTCTTTTCCACTACCTCGAAAGGCCCCACAAACCTAGGAGAGAGCTTAGCACCTCTTCCGAACTTGATTGAAATCTTGTGCAGTTTCACCTGCAAGAAAACTCGGTCGCCAACTTCATAATTATGGTCAACGCGATGTTCATCAACATAAATCTTATGTTGATCTTGCACTTCTTTATTCCTTTGTCTTATTTTTTACATTTGTTCTTCCATTTCTTGGATCACTTCCGATACCACCAAGACCCTTTCCTCAATTCGATCCCAATTCAATGGCGTCCGACACGGTCTCTCGTAAACAAACTCAAGCGGTGCCATCTTAATGGTACTTTTATAGTTGTTGTTGTATGCAAAATATACTAGTGGAAAGAACTCTTCCCGACATTTCTGTTGGTCGATTACGTACATACGCAACATATCTTCAAAAATTTGGTTCGTTATTTTTTTCTTCCCATCTATCTTAGGGTGATACGATGTGCTAAAGTTTAGTTATGTTCCCAAATCCTCTTGGAAACTAGTCCAAAATTGTCATGTAAACATCGATCCTAGATCAGATATGCTCCTTCTTGGTATGCCATGTAATCTCACGATCTTGATGACAAAAAATATAGCTATGTCTGGTGCCTGATATGTCATACATGTAGGAATAAAGTGTGCACTCTTCATTGGAGTATCAACTACCATGAAAATAAAGTCGTGTCTCCTTGTCATTAGTGGCAATCCAACTATAAATTCCATCAAAATGACCTCCCATTTTGATTCCGGAATAACATGTGGCTCTAATAATATTGTCAAATGTCTATGTTCAGCTTTCACTTGCTAACATTCTAGACATCACACCACATGACTAACTATGTATGTCTTCATTCCTTTCCAGAAGAATAAAGGCTTAAGGTCTGCCTTCATCTTCGTGACTCCTGGATGAGCCATGTACACTGTGCAATGCACTTCACATAAGATCAGGATTATTAATTCGTCGTTAGGTGGTACATAAATCATGTTGTTATACCTCATCAATCCGTCATTGTCCAATGTATAACCTTCAAACTTTACTATCCTCGTGATATCTTGTCCAATATTTTCTTTAAAGTCCTTGTACTAGTCATTGTCTCTCTGTAACGCTAGAATATTTTCTCAAAGAATCTTCTGAAGGGGTATTACTAAGAATACACGTGGTCTTCGACTCAATGCATATGCCACTATGTTCATTGTTCCTTTTATCTAAGTAATCTTGAAGTCATACGTGCTAAGTAATTCTGACCAATGCCTCTGTCATGCGTTCAAGTCACTCTGTGTAAATATATGTTGTAGTCCACATTGATCTGTCTTTAGTTCAAATTTTCGTCCAATCATATGGTGTATCCAAACTCTCAAGGCATATACAATGGCCAATAACTCTATATCATGCATTGTGTAGTTCTCCTCATGATTTCTTAATTTTCTTGCATCAATACAACTCCTAAACCTTCCTTGGATGCATCTGTGCATACCAAGAATTCATTTTCCATGTCGAGGACTTTCAGTATAGGCTCTATTCTCAATAACCCCTTGAGCCTTTTAAATCCATCCACGCATTTCGAAGTCCATACGAACTTCTTTTTTTTCTTCTGCAGTTCTGTGATCGGATTTGCTATCTTAGAAAAACCTTCAGCGAACCATCGGTAATATCCTGCTAAACCCATAAAGTTGTGTACTTATTGTATGTTTGTCGATGTAGGTCATTCCATAATAGCCTCTACTTTCGTTGGATCCACTGTGATGCCTTCACCAAATATAACATTCCCTAATTAATGAATCTTTGATTGATAAAAAGAACATTTCGATAGTTTCCCATATTATTTGTTTTCTCGTAAACACTATAGTACCAAGATTAAATGTTCGTCATGTTCTATTGTCATCATAAAATATATCAGTATGTCATCAATGAATACTTGAACAAACTTGTCCAAGTATTCGTGGAATACCCCATTCATCAAACTCAGAAATACCCTGGAGCGTTTTTCAGTCCAAATGGTAAAATGGTAAACTCATAATGTCTGAACCTCATCTTCAATGTGGTCTTAGGAATATCTTCCTCTTTAATTTGCATCTGGTGATATCCTAATCTCAAGTTGATCTTTGAAAACACCGTCGTGCATTTCATTTGTTCAAACAAATCGTTTATTCTTGGCAACGTATACTATTTCTTGATCGTCTCCTTGTTCAATTAACGGTATTCAATACAAAGTCTTCATGACCCATCCTTCTTTCTTATGAAAATAACAGGTGCACCCCAAGTTGACACACTTGGATGTATAAGTCCCAAGTTCAACAACTTATTCAATTTCATTTTCAATTCCTGTAACTCAGGCATTGACATTCGATAAGGCGTTCTTTCTATCGGTTCAGTTCCAGGTTTCAAGTCGATTGTCAACTCCAACTCTCTTTCGGGCGAAAAACCATATAACTCTTCTAGAAACACGTCTGCAAACTCTCATACTAATAAAAGGTTTTATAATCCCTCTACCTCACCCTTTTCGTTTAGAGCTAATATTTCATATAAATTACATCATTTGTGCATTCTCTTATGTAGTTGTAGGGAAGAAATGAAACGAAAGGACACTCCCTGGTTTCTTCCTACAATCACTCTTCTCTGTCCCACATCACCTTTCAATCTTAATCATTTCGTCTTACAGTTGAGTATGGCATCGTGCAATTCCAACGAGTCCATATTGATTAGTATGTCATATGATCTTAATATCATGACATATAGGTTGTCCTTCATTACAAAATATCTCAAGTCAATGATACAGTCTGTAACCCTTCCTCCAACCTTCTTTCTGGCACTCGAAGCCATTTCTACATATCTAAACTTATCATTCTTGATTGTCTTTACCTTAATTCTCTTTAGCGTTGAACTATAAATAAATCTCTCTGTAGCACCTAGATCTATCAAAATACTAAAATTTTGGTCGGTGATTATACCTGACGTCTTGAGCATAGTGGACTGGTACTCGACCTGGTGGTTGTTCATCACTGCATGAATCTTGTGGTCCTTTCCCAAATCTACAACTTTAGTAGTTCCTATTGATCCGGCCGCTTTGGGATTTTCAAATGGAAAGTCTCGTTGGTAATGTGGATCTCCACGTGTCCAACACCTAGTCTTCAGTCTAGTACTCTTGAGCCCCCAATATAAGTTGTTGGCTTACCAGCCTCAGATCTAGGTTTGTTCTGCTAAACAGGACTAAAATTCTTCTGTTGCAGGTGATGTTGTTGCTGATACGGTGGTCCTATGTAGGGAGTCCTCTGTTGAGGATTCGGTTGTCGTGGTTTTGTGAACATGGTTCCTCTAGATGTATTTTGATACCCTGATGTCTATCTAATAGGTGTCTGATGCGGCTACTCTCCTGATGTCTCATGTCCATTCAGTATTGCAAGAGTCCTTCCCTAACCCCGGATGGTAATTTTCTCCTCAACTATGAGGGCCTTATGAACTGCGTCGTGCAATGTTTGAGGAATTAGGATCCTCACCTTCACATGAATGTTGAATTTGAGGTCGAGCACAAACTTGTTGACACTTAGCTTCTCTGTGTTCATATGTGGAACATACCTAAGTAGCTCCATGAATCGGGTCTCATACTCTAGCACCGTATGACTATCCTGTCATAAGGAGTTGAACTCATTGAGTTGGTGCTCGACGAATTCCTCTGAAAATACCTCTCTTGGAACCGCTCCTCAAATAGGTCCCATGACATGTCTTCGACTACCATGTTTAGTTGAGGTAGGAGCATCTCCCACCATAAAAGAGCACTCCCCTTCAACTGAAATACTACCATTGCAGACCTTCACGTTGGAGTTGTAGTCACGAAGTGCAAAGCACATCGCCATGTTCTCCAACCATGCCTCGATGGCTGAGCCGTCCATGGCACCCATGAACTTGGGAAACTTCGCCTTCTCGAGTTCTCTGTGAATGCTACCACTACCTGTTGGAGGACACTGTGAACCCTCATTGGGTATAGATGCTCTGGAATCATCTCTATCTAGTCGGTTAATCAAGGCCTCTGACATCCTCTGAAAGGACCTCATCAAACCAACAACATCTCCCACAACAACCTGCTTCTACCCAATGAATTTTTCTTCTCTCTCGGGGTTAGACCCCTCTAGCATGAATGTTACTGCAGACGTCGCACCTACTCCCCTAGTACCACGTCATCTACCTCCACGATGTCCTCTAACCATGATTACTGCATGAAAAATTTGCAAATTTTAATTAGCGAGAATGTCTAAGTCATAAGTTTAACACAAGGGAAGGTGTAACGTTCCAAATTTGTAGGGTTGAACTCACTCTTATACCATATGTAACAGACTATCGTTACGACAACAAAAGCGATGTAAAATTAGGTAAATAATGTTGTTTTGAACAAACAAACATCAGGACAAGTAACAGAGGTCACCACATAGATTAAAACTCCATAATCCATATTATCACAATCAACTGTGAATAACAATATATTATTCAATCAACTCATCGCATATAGATAACATAAGAAAACTACCCGCCCAATCTATCTTGCATGCTTAGGACCTCCGAGATATATAAACAATGCTCAAGTCCAAGATTCATCCGATTGATTTTCACCACTTAAGGTCTCAGGATTGGCGATTGTTCTGAGGAGCATCCCATTAATTCAATCACACACCGCTACTGAAGACTAGAATTATCAGCGTAATTAACATATTTCTTCATGGTGCAAGAGTATTCTAATTTACTTAACACTTCCTTCAACAAATTTATATGGAAATGAGTAAGAGAACAAGACATACGGATTTATAATATCACCAGAGCACAAGTAAAATCCATGTAAACAATAAGATATACTCTAACCATCATTGTTAAATTGCTAATTTTATATTCGTTAAGGTCAGACATCATTCTCATCGCTTCAACTTCGGTAACCAGTAACAACTATGAAAGGCTCATTTGTGTTTCCTTTTAGAATGGGAATCTTTTAAGTAATGTATAAGGAATAAATATTTACTACAATCGAATTAACAATCACATAGGAATGTCAATATTTTTTAAGAGAAGCATAAGTAGATTAATACTCGTTTACAACCCCAAAAGTAAGGCCCCAAAAATCTCTATGACAATACCTTAGGGTTCAATACCATTGAAAATATTCTTTCAAGGAGCTAAAAATCAATTACAAGAATAGATAATTAAGAAATTCAACTACCTTATATATCCATTCAAGGATCTAAGAAGATCAATAAGTTAAGTATTATAATGACGGACTCATGCCAACTTAGCTATCCATACACAAGGATTCAAAGGTCACATCATGACAATGATAGGTAAAAATTAATCTATTTTACATTTATAATTAAAAATAACTACAAGGGGATCATTCATCCCATACCATATTAATAGGGTTTTCATGAATACTCTTGATTTAGTTATAAAGGTTAAGGGTTAACGATTCTTAAGGGGAGACACTTTACATTGTGGAATTAACCTACCATATACAAGTTTCTTCACTAACCTTTGATGATCAACAACCATGAAATTCCATTCCTATTTATTTATGTAATACAAAACACAAGAGGCAGTCCCCCCACCGCCCA